>ML423978.1:0-18765 GCA_005239525.1 Nicotiana knightiana
TTAAACCATTTGACAGTTGGATTTGGGTACAAAAAGTTATGATTGATACACTACAAGCTGTCTTGGAAGAGTTTTTGGAAGAGTTAGGTGTTTTTAGCATAAGTATGTAATGATCCAAATGTCCATTTTTAGTTCTAGAGATCTAAATACAATTTTGGAGACTTCCCAGAGTTTGATAATGAATTATAGGAATGATTCGGTATGTTTGGTCTAATTTCATCAAATCGCGATTGGGTTTTTAGCGTGAAACATGAGTTAATTGTTTAACGAGCGAAATTAGTATCACATTGAGCAAATGAGCTGAGAATTGAATTTCGATTGAACGACTAGGTTCGTATTATTATTTGTGACTCATAGGGACAAGAATCGTTGAATTTCGAGTTCGTATGATGAAGTTAGAGCCTTTTTAGTGAAATATTAAATTGTTGGTGCAAGTTGGTTCTGATGCGGACCTTAGTGACGGGAAGTGGACCTTTAGCGACGGAAAATGAACTTTTAGAGTTTCATTTTTCTAGCTCATTTCTCACTTTTGGAGTTAGGGAACTCGGATTTGGGCAATTTTTTAGAGGATTTTCACCAAATGGACTGAAGTAAGTGTTTCCTACTCGGTTTTCATTATGTTTCATGATTCCATGATTATTTTCATCTTTTATAAGTGAATCAATTGGAATAAAATGGGATTTTTGCAAAATCTTTCAAAAACGAAAATTTAATATTTGGAGGTCGATTCGTTGTTGGAATTTGGTAAATTTGGTATGGTTGAACTCGTATCCGAATGGGTGTTCGGATTTCGTAAAAATTCTGTCAGGTTCCAAGAGGGGGACTCCGTGTTGACTTTTTAATGCAAAATTTTAAGTTAACATTTTATTATCTGGAATTATTTCCGATGAATTTGAATGAAGTTATACAATCAATTTGGATAGATTTGAGCTGTCCGGAGGTCAATTCAAGCAAGAAAGCTATTTTGAAATATCGGCATAACTTCAAAAAGGTAAGTATCTTTCCTAACCTTGAGTGGGGGAATTACCCCTTAGGCATTGAGTCTTATTTGGAAATTGTGTGATGGAAAATCATGTACGCGGGGTGACGAGTACGTACATGGTTTATATGTGATTGTGGAAAACCATGTACGCGAGGTGACGAGTACGTACTTGGTTTATATGTGCAATTTATATCGGTTAAAATTTGTGGACATCCTTATATGTTTAATTGTGAAATCATTGAAACATAGTAAATCCTTTATTTATCATGCCTCGTTCCTTGTTTGTCGAGTTTGTATTCTATATGATAATTTGGGGTGATTGCTACTTGGATTTTATGTGAATCTCGTGTGTTTGTTGATTTGATATTTCTTGAAATTAATTTCATTATGAATTTTTCATATGCAAATAATTAATTAAATAAGCTTAAAAAGAGGCGTTAAAATGGAGCAACATTGAAGAACAAGCACTCAGAAAAAAATCTAGGGCAAACTGGATTGTGAGGAGACACCAATTCCAAGTACTTTCACGTACAATGGAAGATCAGACAAAGCAAAAACACAATCATATCTATCTATACAGACACAAGTATCAAACTCACAGACCCTACGCAGGTGGAAACAGAGTTTATTATATTCTTCCAAGGGTTAATGGGTAACTGCATCGGGGAGATTACATGTCCAAACTCAGAAGCCATTAAAAGAGGGGCAGCGTTGAATATGGATCAGAAAACAGAATTGGTAAAGCAAGTGACAACTGAAGAGATAGACATAGCCATCAAAGATATGGCAACAGAAAATGCTCCAGGAATTGATGGATATCCTGAAAAGTTCTTTACAAAGAACTGGGACTTAATGAAGAAGGAGGTGTATGCTCCAGTACAAAGCTTTTTTGAAACAGAAAAACTTCAAAAAAAAGTGTGATGAGCCGATTGGTCATCTCATGTTTTAGAACCTAATTCTTTGTTTCGAGGCCTCAAATACCTCATTTTAGCCTTTTTTTGATTTGTGCGCAAACTCCGAGTGTTCTTCCGGAAGGCTATATGTCAAAAACTAATAAAAAATAAGAATTTTCCATTAAAAATTCATTTGAGTTGACCTCGGTTAATATTTTGAGCAAATGGAACCGAATCCGTGTTTTGACAGTCCCGATGGACCCATATCGAAATTTGGGACCTGGGCGTATGCCCGGAATCGAATTCGAATGTCCCTAGCTTGAGTAATTGATTTTTGTTGAAAATTAAAAGTTTGAAGTTTAATGATTTTAAGAATCGACTGATGTTTGGTCTTGTTGATACCGGGTCCATATTTTAGTTTCTGAGCCCGGTACAGGTCCACTATTATATTTATGATTTTTCTGTCAAATTTGGTGAGAAACAGAGTTGGTTTGGTGTGATTCAGACGTTCAGTTGTGAAAATAGAAGTTTTACAGTTTTCATGAAAATTTCCTTTGATTTGGTGTCTGATTCGTATTTCTAGGCGTTATTTTGGTGTTTTGACCGTGCGAGCGAGTTCATATGAGGTTTTTGGACTTGTATGCATAATTGGTTTGGAGCTCTGAGGGCTCGGGTGAATTTCAGATAGACTTCAGATGTTTTGAAACTTAAAAAATCTGATTTTTCCCCAGCTTCAACTGTCATCTAGTGTCCTTTGCTTTCTCGATAGTACTCTCATGAACGGGAAGAGTGAACTGGAGTTATTTCTTTTATGATATGGAAGATATGTATCTACGAAAGAGTTAAAATTGTGATAGTGTTAGAGCAAGGAATCTAATAGATTTAAAATATCGGGTCTTTTATTGTATTTAAGGATTCAATAATGGAGTCAAAAAAATTTTACTCACTAGTGTCAAAATATTTAATAAAGAAATTAAGCATACGAAAAAACTAAGATTCAATATATAATATATATATATACATAAAATAAATAATTTATCAATAAAACAGCGTAAATTTTAGTGTCAGTTGACACTCCTTATTTAGATGTGGATCCGCCATAACACTATTGTCCTAATGGAAATTTGCCATCATAGTTGGATAAAATTTCAACGTAAAAATATCATTCAAGTGATTTGAGGCGTCTTTCAAGATAGATATGTTTGATAAGAAAACTCCATATTAAATATATTTTGTGGAGAAGCAATTGAACTTTCAAAATAGAATAATAACCACATTCAAAAGAAATCTTGGGTAAGATATAATGACATTCATATTTATAAAACTATAAGTGCATATAAAACATCGACTATAAAATAAGATACAATCAAATTATTTCTAAAATATAAGTACATATATTATTATCATCACCTTAAATTCGATTATTATGCTATTGTAATAACATTAATTAATTTATTGTTCCTGCCTATATATACATGTTTGATTATTACGTATCATTATTATCGTACAACGTACGTTAATAGAGACTAGTCTATATTATAATAAAAACACGAAGGCCCTTAGCGAAATGTCGTTTGCTTTTTTTACCTTTTAAAAGTAGATTTTATATTGGATAAAATTATAATTTAATTATTTTCCTAATATTTAGGATTTGAAATCAAGTAAATTTAGGTTATTCAATATTTCTTTATTTAAACTACCATGTAGGAAGTTGAAATCAAATAAGATTTTATAACCTTATATAAATTCTTTACTTATTTCAATGTTATTATGCAATATAATTTTGACAAAACGTATTCTATACCATGTCAGTCTGATTGCACAAAGCATGAGAATTTGAAACCAAAAAGATTGAGGATTAATATCTTAGACGAAGTTAGCTAAATTTATTATAAAGTTTATCATTGGGTTAATAGTTAAACTTTGGTTAATAGTCAATTGGCGAAAATGTTTTCCCTGTCAAGAGAAGAGAAAATATTTTTCAAAACTCTTTTTCAACCTTCTCTACCTTATTCCCCATTCCCACCCCATCTACCGATCCTACCCCCAGCCCACCCCACTCCACCCCACCCCTACCCACCTGTGATAACCCAAAGGTCATCCTATAAATTAAGACTCTATTCCAGGCTCATTAGCCTTAAACTCAATTTGTGTGCGCAATCTGGGCGGAAAACCGGAAAGCTTTTATGTGAAAATAGGAGAAATAGTAATTTCTAGAGTTAAAGCTTGGTTTTAGTTGACTTGAGTCAACATTTTGAGTAAACAAACTCGGATCTGTGTTTCGACGATCCCGCGAGGTTCGCAGTAAAATATGGGACTTGGGCGTATGCCCGGAATGGAACTCCGAGGTCCCAAGCCTTAGAAATCAATTTTTGAAAGAAATTATTTTGCTGAATTATTAATGAAATGAAAAAAAGAATTAACATTTGAAACCATTAGTATCAGGCCCGTATTTTAGTTTTGGAGCTCGGTAATTCATTATAGTATTTAAATGCTATCTGTGAAATTTGGTGAGAATCGGAGTTCATTTGACGTGATTCGGACGTCCGGTTGAGAAATAGTTAACTTTAAGTGTTCTTGAGAAAAATGATGAGTTTTGAGGTTTAATTCATAGTTTTACATGTTATTTTTATGATTTGATCGCACGAGCAAGTCTGTATGATGTTTTTAGACTTGCGTGCATGTTTGGTTTAGAGCCCCGAGGGCTCAGGTGAGTTTCGGATAGACCACGGGCTGTTTTACACTTAAAAATTTGATGGTTTTTGCTGTTTTCTGGTGCCCAATCTTTTCTTCTTCGCGTTCGCATTACCCAGTCGCGAACGCATAGAGTAATATGGACAGGGCCATTTTGTTCTATGCGGACGCACCCTCCCCTCCGCGATCGCGATGTGTTACTGGGCCTGGGGGAGGGAGCTGGTCTTACACTATGCGAACACGGCCTAGTGACCGCGAACGCGAAGGCCTGAGGAGCTAAAGCTCCGCAAACGCGAGCCTTGAGACGCGAACGCGTAGGCCACTGGCCCATTACCCTATGCGAATGCGAGCAAGCCCACGCGAACGCGATGAAGGCCTGCCCAGGTATATAAATTCACTGTTAAACACGGACAGAACCCTTTCTTTCACTATTTTTCGAGCTACCAAGCCCTAAGGACGATTTTCTTCACCAAAGTTCATCCCCAAAGTATAGGTAATCAATTCTAAACTTATCTCTTTCAATTACCCAATGATTTTCATCACTTTTCAATTCGAAATCAAGAATTTTCGTGGTAAAAATTGAGGGTTTGGGTAGAATTAGGGAATTTTGTAAAAATGGGATTTTGATCTCGAATTGAGGTCGTATTTCGAAACTAATTGCATATTCGGGTTCGGGGGTGAATGTGTAAACGTAATTTGGTCCGAATCCCGAGTTTGGACCAAGCGGGCCCGGGGTCGGGTTTTAACCTTTTTTGAGAAAACTTAGGAAAATAATGACTTTTCAGTAAAGTTAGTTCCTTTAGCATAAATTAATGATATTAAACTGATTATGATTAGATTCGAGCGGTTTAGAGAAAAATTCGAAAGGAAAAGCGGTGATTGAGCAGTGAGTGGCCTGCGAATTTGAGGTAAGTGCTTGGTTTAACCTTGACTTGAGGGAATAGGATTCCCCAACTTAAATGCTATATGAATTTGCATGTGTATGGTGTATAGGTGAGGTGACGAGTATCTATGCACCACCAAATTGTCTGTTAAACATGATCCCTTCCCCGGTTTCCAAATACTTGCTTCCGGACTTAATTGTTTCATGATCATTGAGGTTTATATGTCTATTTGGATTCATTGATTTATTGTTAAGCATTTGCTTCAAGTAATTTGGAAGTGTTGGTTGTTCTCTTGGTTTTGTTGTGTTACATAAGGAATGAGCTGGTTGTCAGTGTTACGATATGTATATACATTCCGATTGAATTTGTATGAAATGATAATTGGTGAAGTTTATGAGTTTTACAGCTTCTGTTTATAATTGCTGATATACAAAAAATGTTGTGAAATACTTGTCCTGAATTGTGAAAGTTTTTATAAATAAACTGATATGATATGTCTGGTGGGAGCGGTTGCACGCCGCAACAAGGAGTGATATGGGTGGACAGGTTGGATTGGGTTGCACGCCGCAACAGAAAAAATAAGGGTGATATATATAGGGATGAGCAATAAGGGTGGACAGGTGGGAGCGGGTTGCGCGCCGCAACAAGGAGCGATAAGGGTGAATATTTATGTTTTATTGATTTTCGAAAATAAGGATTTGAAAAAATTCCAGTTTTATTTAAAAGATTTTCATACTCTAATTTTATTGTGATTTAAATTGAAAGTTGGAAAAATTCGAAGAGTTGATTACAGTTGATATTTAAAAAGAGTTATCCGAGTTGCCTTGTTTATTGTTGCAAGTTACTGGTTATCGAGTATATTATCGTTATTGTTTCCTTTCTTTCTTTATTATATATATTGTTTACAGGTTATGTAGTTAATGCCCAGCCGTAGCCTCATCACTACTTCGTCGAGGTTAGGCTCGGCACTTACTCAGTACATGGGGTCGGTTGTACTGATACTACACTCTGTACTATTTTGTGCAGATCCAGGTACCGACCAACATTAGGTGATTTTAGTAGCCGCATTCATCGTTCGGAGATACGAGGTAGATCTGCCAGCGTCCGCAAATACCTGGAGTCTTCTCTTAGTTCTTTAGATACTGTTTTTATTATATTCGAAACAGTTACATTATTTCTTTCAACCTATTATTTGTAGTATTCTTAGTAGTTCGTGAATTGTGACACCGGACCCTTAGGTAATTTTATAGTTATCTATTTAGTTCGTGGTTCATCTTAAGCATTTAACTTTGTTGGTATTCAGTTTTAAATTGTTCTATTATGTTTAATTAACTTTAAAAGGAAATGGTTGGTAAACTTCTAACATCGGCTTGCCTAGAAAGTATTGTGTTAGGCGCCATCACGATCTCGTGGTTTGGGAATTTGGGTCGTGACAAGTTAGTATGAGAGAACTAGGTTGCATAGGTCTCACAATTCATGAACAAGCTTGATAGAGTCTGAGGGATCGGTACAGAGACGTCTGTACTTATCTCACAGAGGCTATGGAGTTAGGAACAAACTCAGTTTTTATTTCTACTCTGTCCTGCGATTCTTGGTATCTCAAATACTGATTGAACTCTTCTACTCTCTCGCAGATGGCGAGAACACGTGCTTCTTCTTCCGCTAACCAACAATCCGATCTTTCAGCAACAACAACTCCTATTAGGGGGCAGAGGCCGAGGCAGGGGCAGGACTCAGCCTGTTACTCATACTGCAGCCCCAGTTGCGAAGCCCCAGATTGAGATTGATGGGGGGCTCCAGCTCAGACCGTTCCAGCTGGACCAACTCAGTTTCCAGAGGGGTTTATTGCTACCCGGGTACTTCAGGACGCTTTGGTCCATTTAATGGGTATTATGGAGAGTGTGGCCCAGACTGGTACATTCCCTGTTGTAGCAGCCGCATCTCAGGCTGGAGGAGGGGTCCAGACTCATGTTACCCACACTCCTAATTAGACTACTCCCCAGATTCAGACCCCAGCAACCAATCCAGTTGGGGTAATTCAGCCAATTGCTCCAGCACCGCCCGTTGATGGGGCAGCTATGTCCACCGATGCTTTGTGGATATTGGACAGGTTCATTAAGCTTTTCTTTGTTCACTTAAGTGGTGCTACTTCAGAGGATCCTCAGGAATATCTGGACAGTTGTCATGAGGTTCTTCGTAATATGGGTATTTTGGAGACCAATGGGGTCGACTTCACTGCGTTTTAGATGACTGGTTTCGCCAAGAAATAGTGGAGGGATTATTTGTTGACAAGACTATTTGGGTCGCCTGCTCTGACTTGGGATCAGTTTTCTCATCTCTTTTTGGAGAAATTTTTGCCTATCACTACCAGAGAAGAGAAGTGTCATCAGTTTGAGCGCCTTCAGTAGGGTGGCATGACAGCTACCCAGTATGAGAATCATTTTATGGATTTGGCTCGGCATGCTATTCTTTTGTTGCCTACCAAGAGAGAGAGGGTTAGTAGATTTATTGACGGCCTTGCCCAGCCCATCAGGTTGCAAATGGCTAAGGAGACAAGGACAGAAATTTAATTTCAGGATGCGGCCAATGTGTCCAGGAGAGTTGAAACGGTCCCCGGGATGGGTGGTCAGGGGTCAGACAAGAGATCCTCGCTATTTCGGTAGATTCAGCGGTGCCTCGTCTGGGGCGGAGATACTCAGGGTAGAGGCCATTCTTCCAGGCCATTTAATTCAGCACTTCAGACGTCTCATGGTGCCTCAGGTGGTCGTGGCTCTTACTTGCCTTATTCTAACGAGTCAGCCCCGTTCAGAGCACCTCCTCTTTAAAGTTATTATCGTGGTCAGCCTGTTCGTCAGGGTCAACCTCAGTATCAGGATAGTTGTTATGAGTGTGGTGAGTATGGGCACATTCGTAGATCTTGTCCGAAATTTTTGGGCAATCAGCCTCAGTACCAGAATTCTCGTGTCATAGTTCCAGCACCAGCTGCAGCACCACCTGCCCATCCAGCCAGGGGTAGGGGTCAGGTAGTCAGAGGTAGAGGTCAGAATGTTAGAGACGGAGGTCAACATGCTAGAGGTGGAGGCCAGCCCGCTAGAGGTGGTGGCCATCCCTTTAGAGGTGGAGGACCACCTGTCAATGGTCCTCCTGGTGACGCAGTTCAGGGTGGTGAGACCCAGCCCCGATTATATGCATTTCCAGCCAGTCCCGAGGTGGAGTCCTCCGATGCAGTTATCACATGTACCATTTCAGTTTGTAATAAAGATGCTTCAGTTTTGTTTGATCTCGGGCTACTTATTCTTATGTGTCATCCTATTTTGCCCCGTATTTGGTTGTTACCCGCGATTCTTTAAGTGTCCAGGTTTATGTGTCTATGCCGCTGGGGGATGCTATTGCTGTGGATTGTGTATATTGTTTGTGTAGTCATTATTGAGGGTCTTGAAACTAGTGTAAACCTTTTGCTTCTTGACATGGTCGATTTTGATGTCATATGTGCATGGATTGGTTGTCACCTTATTATGCCATTTTGGATTGTCACGTCAAGACAGTTACTTTAGCTTTGCCGGGATTGCCTCGGTTAGAATGGAAAGAGACTCCTAGTCATTCTCCCAGCAGAGTGATTTCTTACGCCAAGGCTCGTCGCATGGTTGAGAAAGGATGTTTGGCTTATTTGGCTCATATCCGTGATTCTGATGCCGAGATTTCTTCAATAGAGTTGGAGCCTATTGTTCGAGAGTTTCGCCAAAGTGTTTCCTGCAGACCTGTCGGGGATGCCATCCGACAGGGATATCGATTTTTGTATTGATGTTGCTTCGGGCACTCAGCCTATTTCTATTCCTCCATACCGTATGGCCCCACCAAAATTGAAAGAATTGAAAGAACAGTTGCAAGACCTGCTTGATAAAGGTTTCGTCAGGCTTAATGTCTCGCCTTGGGGTTCGCCGGTTTTTTTTGTAAAGAAGAAGGATGGATCAATGAGAATGTGTATAGATTACCGGCAGCTGAATAAAGTTACTATCAAGAATAAGTATCCGTTGCCGAGAATTGATGATTTATTTTATCAGCTTCAGGGTGCCAGTGTGTTTTCAAAAATTGATCTGAGATCGGGCTACCATCAGTTGAAGATTAGGGCGTCCGATGTTCCTAAAATAACCTTTCGGACAAGGTATGGGCACTATGAATTTTTGGTGATGTCTTTTGGCTTGACAAATGCCCCAACAGCCTTTATGGATTTGATGAATCGAGTTTTCAAGACTTACCTAGATTCCTTCATAATCGTGTTCATTGATGATATTCTTATATACTCCCGTAGTCGGGAAGAGCATGAGCATCACCTCCGTATAGCACTCCAGACTTTAAGGGATAATCAGTTGTATGCAAAATTTTCAAAGTGCGAATTCTGGTTAGATTCAATAGCTTTTTTGGGTCACGTTGTATTAGCAGAGGGTATTCAGGTAGATTCAAAAAAGATAGAGGCAGTCAAGAACTGGCCTAGACCCACTTCAGCCATGGAAATCAGGAGCTTCTTGGGTTTGGCGGGATACTACCGTCGTTTTGTGGAGGGGTTCTCGTCTATAGCAGCCCCGATGACTAGATTGACTCAGAAGTGTGCCTCATTTAAATGGTCGGATGAGTGTGAGGCGAGCTTGCAGAAGCTCAAGACAGCCTTGACTTCAGCACCGATATTGGTGTTACCATCAGGTTCAGGATCTTTCACGGTATATTGTGATGCTTCCTGTGTTGGGTTGGGAGAGGTATTGATGCAAGAGGGCAGGGTGATAGCAGATACATCTCGTCAATTAAAGATTCATGAGAAGAATTATCATGTCCATGACTTAGAGTTGGCATCCATTGTTCACGCGTTGAAGATTTGGAGGCACTATCTTTATGGCGTGCCATGTGAGGTTCACGGATCATCGTAGCCTCCAATACTTGTTCAAGCAAAAGGATCTTAATTTTAGACAGAGGAGATGGCTAGAGTTATTGAAATATTATGACGTTACTATTTTGTATCATCCAGGAAAGGCCAATGTGGTGGCCGATGCATTGAGTAGGAAAGCAGTAAGTATGGGTAGCCTTTCATGTATTCCAGTTCGTGAGAGACTGTTAGCTTCAGATATTCAAACTTTGGCTAATCAGTTCGTGAGATTGGATATTTCGCCTAGCCATGTTTTAGCTTGTACAGTTGCTCGGTCTTCCTTATTCGAGCGTATCAGAGATCGGTAGGATGATGAACCGCACTTGATGGTCCTTAGGGACACAGTTTGGCACAGTGGTGCCCAAAAGGTTACAGTTGGAGATGATGGTGTTTTGAGGATGCAGGGTCGTATATGTATGCCTAATGTTGATGGCCTTCGTGAGTTGATTCTTGAAGCTCGCAGTTCTAAGTATTCTATTCACCTGGGTGCTGCCAAGATGTACCAGGACCTGCGACAGCACTACTGGTGGCGAAGGATGAAGAAGGATATTGTTGCTTATGTGGCTCGTTGTTTGAATTTCCAATAGGTGAAATATAAGCATCAGAGACCCGGTGGTTTACTTCAGCATATAGAGATTCCTGAGTGGAAGTAGGAGCGTATCACTATGGACTTCGTTGTTGGACTCCCACGAAATCAGAGGAAGTTCGATGCCGTTTGGGTTATTGTGGATAGGTTGACTAAATCAGCACATTTCATTCCAGTGGCAAGTACTTATACTTCAGAGCGGTTGGCAGGTATATATGTTCGGGACATTATTCGCCTTCACGGTGTGCCCGTGTCTATCATTTCGTATCGAGGTGCGCAATTTACCTCACACTTTTGGAGGGCAGTTCAGCGAGAATTGGGTACCCGAGTTGAGTTGAGCACATCATTTCATCCTCAGACGGACAGTCAGTCTGAGCGTACTATTCAGATTCTAAAGATATGCTCCGCGCCTGTGTTATTGACTTTGGATCAATTCTTGACGTTAGCAGAGTTTTCTTATAATAATAGTTATCAGTCGAGCATTCAGATGGCTCCCTATGAGGCATTATATGGTAGGCGGTGTAGATCGCCAGTTAGATGGTTTGAACCGGGAGAGGCTCGGTTATTGGGTACATACTTAGTTAAAGAAGCCTTAGATAATGTCAAGATTATACAGGATCGACTTTGTGCAGTTCAGTCTAGGAAAAAGAGTTACGCCGATCGTAAGGTTCGGGATATGGCATTCATAGTTGGAGAGAGAGTATTTTCGGGTATCGCCCATGAAGGGTGTCATGAGATTTGGGAAGAAGGGCAAGTTGAGCCCTAGGTATATCGGGCCATTTGAGGTTCTTGATAGAGTGGGGGAGGTAGCTTATAGACTTGCGTTGCCTCCAGAGTTATCCTATGTTCATCCGGTATTTCATGTATCTATGCTCCTGAAATATCATGGTGACCCATCCCATGTATTAGATTTCAGCTCTGTCCAATTGGACAAAGATCTGACTTATGAGGAGGAGCCGGTAGCCATTTTAGACTGGAAGGTTCGTCAGTTGAGATCAAAGAGTTACCCTTCAGTTCGAGTTCAGTAGAGGGATCAGCATGTTGAGGCAGCTACTTGGGAGTCCGAGTCGGACATGCAGAGTAGATATCCCCACTTGTTTGCCAGTTTAGGTAATTTTCTATGTCTGTTCGAGGACGAACGTTTGTTTTAGAGGTGAAGATTGTGATGACCCAAATGTCATCTTATAAAATAAGACCTCATTCCAGGATCATTAGCCTTAAAAAGATTAATTTTATTTACCTCGATTTGTGTGCACAGTCCGGGCGTGAAACCGAAAAGCTTTTATGTAAAAATATGAGAGATACTAATTTTTAGAATTTAAATTTTGGTTTTAGTTGACTTGAGTCAACATTTTGAGTAAATGGACCCGAATGTGTGTTCCGATGATCCCGAGAGGTCCGTAGTAAAATATGGGACTTGGGCGTATGTACGGAATTGAATTTCGAGGTCCCAAGCCTTAGAAATTAATTTTTGAAAGAAATTATTTTGCTGAATTATTAATGAAATAAAGAAAAGAATTAATGTTTGAAACTATTGGTATCGGGCCCGTATTTTGGTTTCGGAGCTCGATACAGGTTTGTTATGGTATTTAAGTCCTATATGTGAAATTTGGTGAGAAACAGAGTTTATTTGACGTGATTCGGACGTCCGGTTGAGAAATAATGAACTTAAAGTGTTCTTGAGAAAAATGATGAGTTTGAGGTTTAATTCATAGTTTTACATGTTATTTTCATGATTTGATCGCATGATCAAGTCCGTATGATATTTTTAGACTTGTGTGCATATTTGGTTTAGAGCCCCGAGGGCTCTGGTGAGTTTCGGATAGGCCACGGGGTGTTTCACACTTAAAAAATTGTTGTTTTTTTCTGGTGCCCAGTATTTTCTTCTTCGCGTTCGCATTACCCAGTTGCGAACGCGTAGAGTACTATTGGACAAGGCCTTTTTGTTCAATGCGAATGCGGGACCCTTCACGCGAACGCGGTGGGCTGGGGGGAAGACCCTACACGAACGTGGTTGGGCCCTCGCGAACGCATAAGGTTAATTGGGCCTGGGGAAGGAGCCTCATTTCTTCTATGCAAACACGGCCCCATGGTCGCGAACGCGGAAGCCCGGTGCCTCAACTCTCTGCGAATGCGGGAAGGCCCACGCGAACGCGATAAAGGCATGCCCAGGTATATAAATTCAATTTTAAACTCAGACATAACTCTTTTTTTTCCTATTTTTCGAACTACAAAGCCCTAAGGACGATTTTCTTCACCAAAGTTCATCCCCAAAGTGTTGGTAAGCAATTCTAAACTTATCTCTTTCAATTACCCAATGATTTTCATCACTTTTCAATTTAAAATCAAGAATTTTCATGGTAAAAATTGAGGGTTTGGGTAGAATTGGGAAATTTTGTAAAAATGAGATTTTGACCTCTAATTAAGGTCGAATTTTGAAACTAATTTCATAATCGGTTTCGGGGTGAATTGGTAAACGTAATTTGGTCTGAATTCCGAGTTTGGACCGAGCGAGCCTGGGGTCGGGTTTTTACTTTTTTGAGAAAACTTAGGAAAATCATAAATTTTCAGTAAAGTTACTTCCTTTAGCCTTAATTAATGATATTGAGCTAATTATGATTAGATTCGAGCGGGTTAGAGAAAAATTCCAAAGGAAAATCTATAATTGAGCAGTGAGTGGCCTACGAGATTGAGGTAAGTGCTTGGTTTAACCTTGACTTGAGGGAATAAGAATCCTCAACTTAAATGTTATGTGAATTTGCATGTGTGTGGTGTATAGGTGAGGAGACGAGTATCTATGCACCATCAAATTGTATGTTAACATGATCCCTTCCCCGGTTTCCAATTATTTGTTTCCGGACTTAATTGTGTTCATCATCATTGAGGTTTATATGTCTATCTGGATTCCTTGATTCATTGTTAAGCATTGCTTCAAGTAATTTGGAAGTGTTGGTTGTTCTTTGATTTTGTTAGATTACATAAGGATTGAGCTGGTTGTTAGTGTTACATTATACATTTCGTTTGGTTTCGCTGTGTAGTGATAATTGATGAAGTTATAAGTTTTATAGCTTCTGTTTATATTTGTTGAGGTACAAAAATATTGTGAAAGACTTGGCCTGAATTGTGAAAGTTTTTATAAATAAACTGATATGATATGTCTGGTGGGAGCGGGTTGCACGCTGCAACAAGGAGTAATAAGGGTGGACAGGTGGGATCGGGTTGCACGCCGCAACAGGAGATATAAAGGTGATATATATAGGAAAGAGCAATAAGGGTGGACAGGTGGGAGGGGGTTGCGCGCCGCAACAAGGAGCGATAAGGGTGAATATTCATGTTTTACTGATTTTCAAAAATAAGGATTTGGAAAACTTCGATTTTATTAAAAAGGTTTTTATACTCTGATTTTTATTGTGATTTAAATTGAAAGTTGGAAAAATCTGAAGAGTTGATTATAGTAGATATTTGAAAAGAGTTATCCGAGTTGCTTTTGTGTAATTTTGCAAGTTACTGGTTATCGAGTTTATTATTGTTATTATTTCTTTCTTGCTTTATTATACATGTTGTTTACAGGTTATGTAGTTAATCCCCCGCCGTGTCCTCGTCGCTACTTCGTCGAGGTTAGGCTCGACACTTACTCAGTACATGGGGTCGGTTGTACTGATACTACACTCTGCACTATTTTGTGCAGATCCAGGTACCGGCATTAGAAGATTTTAGTAGCCGCATTCATCGTTCGGAGACACGAGGTAGATCTGCCGACGTCCGCAGATTCCTGGAGTCTTCTTTTAGTTCTTTAGATACTGTTTTTATTATATTCGAAACAGTTACATTATTTCTTTTGGCCTATTATTTGTTGTATTCTTAGTAGTTCGTGAATTGTGACACCAGACCCTAGGTAGGTTTATGGTTATATATATTTAGTTCGAGGTTCGATTTATTTATTCGGTTATTATTATTATTCGTGGAATCATTTGATGGAAAGTATTAGATTTCGTATTTTCTTTTAAATTGTTCTATTATGCGTAAGTGAACTTTAAAACGGAATAGTTAATAAATTTCTAACATCGACTTACCTAGCAAGTATTATGTTAGGCGCCATCAAGATCCCGTGAGTTGAGAATTTGGGTCGTGACACTTCAAAAAAAATTGAACTATAATATTTCAAAGATAAAATCTAGAAATTTCTTTGAAATTAGAGTTTAAAGGTTTCATATGCATGCGTGCTATATCGTACCTCGTGCTAATCCTTTGAAAGCTTATATATGAATTCTTAGCTATAAAGCATACAAATTTATAAATGTTATGAAATAACGACTGTAAAGAAATAAACTGAAGGCAAGTATAGATAGAGAGAGATTGATGTCTTATTCAATTTTCAAACTTATGTACATAATGAACTGAAATCTCCTCTATTTATAGAAGAAGGAAGTTGCTGTGTAAGCTGCTACTGAAAGCTGCTACTGCAAGCTGCTGTGTAAGCTGCTGCAAGCTGCTTGTAAGTTGCTTGTAAGCTGCTACTGTACCAGATGTAGATAATCTTCTACCGGGGGTAATGTTTATCCATAACTGAGTACCGAAATGATAAGATTCTTCAGGAAGCTTATGAACATCCATAATATATATATTTATAACACTCCCTCTTGGATGTTCATTAAAAGATAATGTGCCTCATTAAAACCTTACTACGAAAAACCCCGCGGGAAAAAACCCTAGTGAAGGAAAAAGAGTACACATATTTAGTAATATGCATTGCTAGGCACCTCATTAAAAACCTTATAAGGAAAACCCTGTGGGAAATAACCTTAGTAAGGAAAAAAAGAGTGCATCGCATATTTTACTCCCCTGATGAAAACCTTGTTTCAAATATTTGAGTCTCCTCATTCCAATGTATACCATCTTCTCAAAAGTTGAATTTGTTGAGAATATTATCCACCACTATTTCTAATCAATTTAAATTAATCTTGTCAAACCAAGAAGTTGTTGCAAGTCATTTCATTGAGTTTCTTGCAACCTGCCTGCATCAGCTGCTTGTAGATAAACTTCCATGGAGTACAAAATGGATAATCTTCTTCAGGAAGATTATCTACAACAGAGCAATAAATGGACATCCACAATAATATTTTCATAATACTCCCCCTTGGATGTTCATAATATACATTGCAAGCTGCCTCATTAAAAACCTTACCAGGAAAAACCCAGTGGGGAGAAAAAAACCTGAGTAAGGGAAAAAGAGTACAGTGCATACTTTACTCCCCCTAATAAAGATGTTGTTTCAAATACCCAAGTCTCTGTGTAGGAAAAGAGTTATATCTTGCTAGTAAATTAACAGAAAATGCTATGCCAGGCCTTGTAGCATTATCAAGATACATAAGTGCACCAATTGCACTAAGATAAGATATTTCACGACCAAGGGGTTCCTCATTCTCTTCTGGATGTCAGAACATATCCTTATTCACTTCAAGTGATCGAACAACCATTGTTGTACTCAATGGGTGCGCTTTGTTCATGTAAAAGCATTTTAAGACCCTTTTTGTATAGGCAGATTGATGGATAAAGATTATGTATGCTAAATATTCCATTTGCAGATCAAGACAATGTATTGTTTTTCCAAGATCTTTCATCTCAAATTCTTTCTTAAGATATTCAGTTTTCTCTTGGATCTCTTCTAGAGTTTCAACAAGATTTATCTTATCAACATAAACAACAAGGATAACCTTTTTTCAGCAAATATTCACTGAGGCTATTATACCACATACGCCCAGATTGCTTTAAACCATACAAAGGTCTTTGTAATTTTATCGAGTACATTCCTCGAGACTTTGAACTATATGCTTCAGGCATTTTAAATCCTTCAGGAATTTTCATATAGATTTGATCAAATGAGTCATATAGATCATGACTTGCATTTAAATGGCTTGACATCTTCAGGTGTCTGGACTACAGGTCCGGTCCTCACAATCTTTTACAATATTGTGCACTATATTGTATCAAAGATATTGTCGATGATCATTCGTATCGGTTCCTAAGCGACATAACTTGTGAGAGCTCACCACTTTCTTTATTTTCAGGTACCTGAACTTCTTCTGGAGTTTCATGAAATGTTATGTCGTGGGCTCTTCTAGAGCTCATTTCCTCCTTATTATGATCATTTTGACCATTTGCTCCTGTACTTTTCAAGGATTCTTACCTTTGGAACCGATTGGTTTACCACGCTTCATGCGTACAGTAAACTCCATCCTTCAGGGACTTTAATTTTAATAGGAGCATTCGCAGCTGAAATATGATATTTAATTATGGATCAGCAAATGCTTCTGGCATTTGACTTGAATTATCTTCTGAGTGAGGATCATACTAATGATAATTCGATTCATAGAGCATATTTTTCAGTTGTTTATTCCATCACCCAAATGTTAGAAAATGTCTCAAATATTCTTTGGGAAACATATCTTTGTGCATTGTGGTAGAGAAATTAATCATATACCACACATCAAAAGATAGTAGTAAAAATATTTGATTTCTGATCCTAAACCAATTGTAAGGGGAGGACTTATAATATATTATTGGCCTGATGCATACAAGTACTACTATATGCAATTTAGAAAATCTTAGATCAACACATGAGGCTTTGTTCTCATAAGCGATAGTTTAGCCATTAATAAGAGGTATTCGCTAAACTAGCTTGGATATAAATCAACATCATCAAGATGAACTATCTTGATTTCATAATCTGAAATTTATGCTCTTAATTGATAAAAGCAATTTTAAATGCCAAACTGCAGGTTGACAATAATTGCACATGTAACCATCTCATATATGCATCTATAAGTGGTTCATATGATAGGTGAATAGGCCCGTATTCACCTTTTATATATTTCAGATTAGGGTCTTAGTCCCAACTTTAGCTGGTATAATCAATTTATTATGAGAACAAGCAACACAAGAGAATTCTTGAAGAATATTCTAGTTCTTCAGTATATGCTTATCTGAATTCTCAAATGGAAAATGAAAACTTCATGTTTATCATGGCATGTGATATCTCTTAGTAACCTTCTGGTTTACTATAGCATAAACTTTTGCATTAGTAAACTTCTGATTTACTGTGGCTACTTTTGCCTCAGTAAAACTTCTAGTTTACTGTGACTGTTTTTGCATTAGTAAACTTCTGGCTTACTGTGATACATGATGTAGTACAAATTAAAGAATAAGGCGGGTAACTTCGCACATACATATTATTTTACCCCCTATGATTGTGGAAACATGAAGATTTTCAATCTTCCAATCATTTGTAGTCTCAATATGATAGCCATTTGTATTAGTAAACTTCAGGTTTACTACAACATATGTTTTGACCATAATCATATAATAATAATGACATATTTGTATATAAACTCTTCTAGAGCCTTCATTTATTATCCACAATCTAATATTTATCAGACACTACTGGTGCCATGTGTCTTCTAGACAAGCTGTTAGCTCTTCAGGAGTTATTGATACATTTTGTACTATCAAATATTGCTCAGACAGTTCTGGTATCATGAGAGAAAATTGTAATCCAATAAATGATATAAAGAAAATTCTAAATTATAAATGTAAGAAATTAAGAATTTCAGTAATTTTACCACCAACTTTGTGACGAATGTCTCCTTCAAGGAGAAATGCCATTAACATCTGAATATTTTATATCTAAGCGGCAACCACATAGTCAATACATCCTTCAGGGAAAAATATATGAGTTGTTATTTCCTTCGGGGAACTTAATAACTAACCATAATATATTAATGTGGTGCAGTAGAAAGCATTCTACAAGAATG
>ML423978.1:18880-36741 GCA_005239525.1 Nicotiana knightiana
ATGCCACAAAATAATATTTATATCCTCTGTTATTCTAGCTCTTCAGGAGGTGAGTAGAGGTATTTCTTCATTCACTCCAGGGAATGAAAATGTGCTTAAAAAATAACTTTGAATAGCTCATTATTTTGTTTAAGCACAAAAAGACACACTTTCATAATATTTTCCTACTTCAGGAGGAAATTTTAATTGTGTTACTTCTTCAGGAGAAAATTTAAAATACGAAATATTGAGTATATATTCTCTCAATCATACTACCTCTTCTGGAGGTGAATTTTAATATATATACATCAAGAGCGCCTTTATGTTTACGAGCTTTATTAATATTATCACATTCACTTCAGGGAATGGATTAATATTTATCAAAATTTCTCATCCTTCAGAGAATAGAACATAATTATCTGAAGGTGCACTAATCACACCAAATTATGTGTTGGATTAGAAATGCTACTTCAGGAGCAAATAGATGCATGCAAGTAATATAGAGAAATTTTCTCTAACTTATCTTCAATTGTAATCATAGAAAGCCTAAATTATCACTTCTGGTGGTCATAGGCATATACCACTTCTGGTGGTTAACAAAACTTAGTTACAATGAGATATACGAAACACAACCACTTCCAGTGGTTGTATATTTCTTGCAAACTCTGCTGGAATTTAAGTGAATCTAATAATGTTACCCATTTTGTAATCCTTTATTAAGATAATCAAAGGGAAAATAAGTACCAAAAATAGCAACTCTATAAGTATACATAGCCCACAATTGTTTTCCACAGAAACTAGTGGGGTAATCTCGCCATCATATAATAGATTAAGTAAAATCATTTTTTTTTCAATTTCACGAGATCTCATCCAAGTAAAATGGCATCTACATCATTAGTTGGCTAGAAAGACGTGATTAACATACATGATAAATATATATTTAGAACAAGAAAGTTCATACCTTGGATACTTTCAAAGATTTGCTCGATATGCCAGAGTCTCGTTCTGATAACGTGTTATGAAATAACGACTGTAAAGAAATAAACTGAAGGCAAGTATAGATAGAGAGAGATTGATGTCTTATTCAATTTTCAAACTTATGTACATAATGAACTGAAATCTCCTCTATTTATAGAAGAAGGAAGTTGCTGTGTAAGTTGCTACTGCAAGCTGCTGTGTAAGTTGCTACTGCAAGCTGCTACTGTAAGCTGCTACTGTACCAGATGTAGATAATCTTCTACCGGGGGTAATGTTTATCCATAACTGAGTACCGAAATGATAAGCTTCTTCAGGAAGCTTATGAACATCCATAATATATATTTATAACAACAAAGTATATAAATTTATTGTATTCGTAGGAACTTATAATTTTTCTTAATTTTTATTTTATAACTCAAGCTAATTTTCAATAAAATATTACTTTTTGATATGGGGCGGACCCACGTGTAAGGTTCTGGGTGCTGCAGCACCCACCGATTCCGACGGGGACTTGGTTTACTAATATAGAAATTTTATAAAAGTGATATATATATTAGCTAGCACCCTAACCAAAAAGTTCAATGGGTGCTTTGGTTTGGAGGCTGAACTTCCAACGCTTGTATACCCATACGTTGCAGGATCGAATCCTTCTGGCAACACATTTTACGAAAAATTAAGGAAAAGAGTTGCAAGGTTTTGTGTTTTCCAACAAATAAGGAAAGACCGGCAAAGTTTTCTTTCCAAAAAGTAACACTTTTTTGTGTTTTCCAAAAAATCAACACTTTTCCTTATTTAATGAATTGACCTCCTTGTTTGCTTATTTATTACTTACCTTCTTTTTTCCTGTTTTTTTTATTTTTATTTTCTCTTGTTTACTAATTGGATGAGGAAAAGGAGAAAAAAAATCCTCCACCTGCGAAGTCATATAGAGATTTGTTAGTATTGTTCATGTTAGTAATACATCGGCTATGTCATTGAAAAAGGCAATCTTCTCTTTTCTTTTTGATCACTCATTAAGTCCAACGCAAATACGTGAGCAAGGTTATGATGAGGCTAGTAACATGCAGGGAGAGCTAAATAGTGTTAAGACTTTGATTTTGAATGAGTCTATATCAATATATTGCATTCACTGCTTCGCTCACCAATTGCAATTAACACTTGTGGCTCTTGCAAAGAAGCATTCAGATGTAGATGACCTTTTTTGTATAGTTACCAATGTCTTAAATATTGTTGGAGCATCTTTTAAGCGCAGAGATTTGCTTCAAGAACATCAAGCTGAAAAGTTAGAAGAGTTGCTCAAATCAGGTGAAGTGCATACTGGACGAGGATTAAATCAAGAGTGTGGGATTCAACGACCAGGTGATACTCGTTGGGGTTCTCATTATAAAACGTTGGATAACCTTATAGTCCTATTTCCATCGATTTACTGCACGTGAATGTGCAAACTATGCCGACAGACTTGTTTCTGGAAGTCTTATGGGTAAGATTAAGGAATTTGATTTTGCTTTTATGTTACACTTGATGTTAAAAGTTTTAACAATGACACATGAGTTGAGTTATGCATTACAAAGGATGGATAAAGATATTGTCAATGCTATGGGACTCCTTGCTCTTACAAAGCAACAATTACAAACAATGAGGAAAAGTGAATTTGGATCTTTAATGGAAGATGTCTCTTCCTTTTGTGGTAAACATGATATAATGATTCCAAATATGGACGCTTGCTACTTTCCTAGGAAGTCGAAGCGTAGGGCTCTTGATGTTACATATTCTCATCATTTGTGTGTCGACATTTTTTATGTTGTTATAGATTTGCATTTTCAAGAGCTTAATCGACGCTTCGATGCTGTGAGTACTGACTTACTCCTTCGTATGGCTAGCTTAAATCCAGTTAATTCATTTGGTAATTTTAATAAGAACATAATAATGAGGTTGACTGAATATTACCTGAATGAGTTTGATAGCAGCAAGCTTCGAGATCTCAGTTGTCAGCTTGATAGTTTTATAGTTTATGCCCGCGGTGTTGACAAGAGGTTCTTTTGGTTGAAGGGAATTAGTGATATTGCTAAAGTGTTGGTTAAGTCAGATCTGCATCAAACTTGGTCACTTGTTTATTTGTTTATCAAGTTGACTCTCATTCTTCCTGTTGCTACAGCTTCTGTGGAACGAGCTTTCTCTTTCATGAGCTATATCAAAAGTGAACTTCGTAGCAGTATCGGTGATGAATTTTTAAATAGTTGTTTAGTTTGTTATGTAGAGCGTAAGATATTTGCAAGTGTCAGCAATGACGCTATTATTCATTGTTTTCAACATATGAAAAGTTGCCGAGCACAGTTGTGAGTTTTGACTAGGGAAGTCCTTTTTTTGTAATGATAACATTATTATCGTGACTCGTGGTTAGAAGTTAGTTTTTGTAATGAAAATAGTAATTGTATTTTTCTCATTAATATTTTTATCGCCCTGTTCGAATAATTTGCGTTTATATTAAGTGATTGATAGCACTTTTATATTAACAGAAAGTGAGCACCCGCGACCTTAAAATTCTGAATCCGCCACTGCGCGCAACGCGCGTATCTTAAGACTAATATATATAAAGGTCTGAACAAAAGCGTACACAATTTCACTTACATCCTCCCCTAAATTACTTGACACCAGGTTTATAAAATTGTGTCATACAAAATGAAATAATGTAAGAACTTATCCTTGCTATAGGAAAGACCAATAAAAAGATTCATTTTTCGTGCTATATTACAAGCCTCAAAAGAAAGGAAAAAACTCTTTCTCTACCGACAAAAGAAATTTTTTCTATCAATAAATTAAGTAGCTACTTCAATAAAAAACTAATTAGTAAATTATATGATATGAATCACTTCATTCATCATTGGTAAGAAAAATTATTGTACCATTGTATACGGTCAAAATCGGACTTGTTCTGAAACGAGGCAGGTCAAGGTTCGATCCATGTTATATTGGGCCGCGGTGTAAAGTTAGATTGCCGGGCTCGAGGCCGATTAATTAGCTAATCGTGAAATTTATTACTGTATTAGAATTGTATCAAAGGCGAGACTCCCCTACTATATAAATGGGGTATGATCATTTGTAAAAGGCATCGTATTCACGCAATACAAAGCAATATACTACCTTTCTCTTAAGCTTTCAATACTCTGTTGCTCTGTTCATATTTTCCAGTAGAATATTTGTTTCGTTCGAGGGCGACCTAGATCGAGGGCCAAAGTTTCACATCTCATTTGGTTTGCTTTATTTTTATTTACCGTCAATTTTCAATATCAATTTACGTATTTTCTCAGTTGGTGCCAAGTGAAATCACGTGTCCTTAAAACTATAAATAAATTCAATTGTTATTCGTGGCTATTTTGTCGGGGTGGAGGATGTCTCCGACTTAGGTGACTTGGAGGTGACGAGGAAGTCTTTTCAACCTTAGTGTCGAAATCCATAATACACCCTCGAGGAAAGAACTCTTCAGGGCGTGGCTCCACCGCTGGTTCCTCGTCGACCGGTCGTGACGATGTATAGCAGTCTCCTTTTGTGGAACAGTTTTCGTAGTCTTAGCCATTTTACTTTTATGAATGAAGAAGAATGGAAAGTGAGAAGGAGCACTTGGTATTTTGTGATGAGACAGGCGAAGAAACACCAAGATCTGAAAGAGCAAAGCTCTTAGGAAAGCGAAGAATTAGAAGATAAGAGTAAATAAGATTTGAAAATAATGTTTGGGAAAAAGAATAAAGATATATTTATAGGTTTAAGATGACGGTTCCGAATCGGTAGTGGCCGACAAGACGTTTCAGTATCCACTTGTAGCTGACGTCATGAGCGGGTTCGTCACTTACGTCATGACCCATCGAGATGGGATTGGAAAAGTTCATATCACTTCTCGTCGTATTCTCTCCAAGAAACGAGGGGACTATCTGTATAAGGTCAAAATCAGGCTTGTCCTGGAACGAGGCAGGCCAAGGTTCGACCCCATGTTATATCGGGCCGCAGTGTAAAGTTAGATCATCGGGCTCGTGACACAAAGACCAATCTATATCGAGGTCGGCCTAAACTGAAACCAGGTAGGATAAAGATCGAGCAAGATCGAGGGAAGTTTACCGATCCAAATAAGGGAAAGCCAAAATATCCGCAATCGGGCGAGGATCACGGTGGAAATCTCAGCACGTATCAAGAGGAGGTCGATTGATTATCTAATCATGGGATTTCTTACTGTATTTAGAATTGTATCGAAGGTAGGAATTTCCTACTATATAAAGGGGGTCTGATCATTCATAAAAGGCATCATATTCACGCAATACAAATAAATATACTACCTTTGTCTTAAACTTTCAATACTCTGTTGCTTTGTTCATATTTTCCAGTAGAATATTCGTTTGGTTCGAGGGACCTAGCTCGAGGGCCAATCTCACGACCCAAAATCCCTCCGAAGAAGTCGTGATGGCCCCTAGTCTCTAAAACTAGGTAAGCCTAACATTAACAGAACTCATTGCAGAAAATCCTAGTACAAACCACGTAGCCCGGCAACTCATAAACCACCGTATCTCCCTTGAAGCACCCCATGATTCCCCGACAGAGATGCCTACTGTGATGACCCAAAAGGGTCATCCCGTATATTCTATCTAATTCTGTGTTCCGAGGTCGTGAAAACCTCCTTCTATCTCACCTCGATTTGTGTGCGCAGCCCGGGCGTGTAGCCAGGAAGCCTTTATGTGACAAATTGATAAAAATGAAATTTTTTTATTGAAAATTTGAATAAAATTGACTTCAATCAACGTTTTTGGTAAACGAACCCAGACCCGTGATTTGACGGTCCCGGAGGGTCCGTAGGAAAATATGGGACTTGGGCATATGCCCGGAATAGAATTTTGAGGTCCCAAGTCCGAGAAATGAATTTTTAAAGAAAATTATTTTCTGAAAATATAAAGGTTTTTGAAAATGAAATTTTGAGGTGAAACCGTGATATCGGGACCGTATTATGATTCCGAAGCCCGATACAGGTTCAATATGATTTATATGTGTTATCTGTGAAATTTTGTAAGAAACGGACTTAATTTGACATGATTAGGACCTTAAATGCAAAACTTAATGTTTATAGAAGTTTGAAGAATTTTTATGGACTTTTAGTTTAATTCATCATGTTAGTGTTGTTTTATGTGGTTTGAAACCTCGAGCGAGTCCGTGTCAGGTTATATGACTTGTGTGTGTGGTCGGACGGGGTCCCGGGGACCTTGAGTACGTCTAGGATGCTCATCGGGTGGTGATAGCACTTGGGAGACAGCTAAACCATTGTTGGTTCTGGTGTCTCGCACCTGCGATGGACCTTCCGCAGGTGCGGACACGCAGGTGCGTCGAGGAGTTCGCAGGTGCGGACATAACCCAATCCCTCAATCCTCACAAGTGCGGTTTGTTTTCCGTAGATGCGGAGTCGCGGGTGCGGCCATTTGACCGCAGGTGAGACCCCAGGATTTTTAGTAGGTTTTCGCACCTGCGAAGGTACTTTTGCAGCTGCGGTCCTAGGGGCGCAGGTACGGAGTTGCTGGGCAATTATATCAGATCCGAAGGTTTGTGTTATTTTCACCATTTTCGATTTGGAGAGCTCGGGAGAGGCGATTTTTGGAGACTTTTGCACCTGGGTAACTTGGGTAAGTGATTTCTATCCATTATAGGCAAATTTCCTTGTTTCTTATATGATCTTAATTGACTTAAATGAAGACTTTGTTTTTCCTACCGTTATGCCATGCCTTCCTTCATATGCTGCCTATTTACTGATCATTGTTCAAACGAAGTTTATTCGGTGGAGCTAATTGTTTAAGTGAGATTGGTTAAAGCTGATTCCCTTGCCGGGATGATTTGGTTTCTTGGTTGCGAACTTGAATGTATAGAATCATTGCTATATTTGTCTTGTCTTCCCCTCGTTATGTTGTTCTCTCTTTGTGCTTGGCATTCCTCTCACTGGCTACTTCTTATGAGCGAGTTGTTACCACTTTTGTGATTTAAGTCTTTGTATTGATTTGCTCATCGCACCTTGTATTCTGCCTTGTTCGTTTTCGTGCCGGTTGTTGCAATATATATTGGTTCTGTCGCATTCTGGTTGTTTTTCTCAGCGGCTGCATTGCATATTTAAATTGGGACTACGGACAAAGATCCCGGATCTTTCCCCTTGTACTGCATCGCATATTTAAATTGGGACTACGGACAAAGACCCGAGAGCTTTCCCCCTGTACTGCATCACATATTTAAATTGGGACTACAGACCAAGATCCGGGAGCTTTCCCCCTGTACGGCATCACATATTTAAATTGGGACTTCAGACAGAGATCCGGGAGCTTTCTCCTGTACTGCATCACATATTTAAATTGGGACTACGGACAGAGATCCGGGAGCTTTTCCCCTGTACTGCATCGCATATTTAAATTTGGACTACGGACAGAGATTCGGGAGCTTTCCCCCTGTACTGCATTGCATGACAAATTCTGAGTGGCGGACTGAGTTCTAGTAGTTTTATGATTTAGAAGATTTGAATCGAAAGATATAAATATATATATATTGAAAAGTATAGCTGAAAAGCAATTATCTCCAGGAAAATTTATGTCTAAAGGACTTCTTTTCGAAAGTATATTTGAAAAACATTTGTCTTGCAGAATGATAATATTTGAAATAGCAGTACTTGAGAAAAATATATTTTGAACATCACGTGTGTTGATGATATTTGAAAGAGCAGTACTTGAGAAAATATATTTTGAACATCACGTATTTTGATGATATTTGAAAGATCAGTACTTGGGAAAATATATTTTGAACATCACGTGTTTTGATGATATTTGAAAGAGCAATACTTGGGAAAATATATTTTGAACATCACGTATTTGATGATACTTGAAAGAGCAGTATTTGGGAAACTATATTTGAACACCCCGTATTTGAAGAGACTATGTTATAAAGATTTCTCTTTATAAAAATATATAAATATACATTCAGAGAAAGTATGTTTCAAAGAAGAAATTTCTCCATTTCGAAATGATTATATCTTTAAAGTTTTCAAAATGCACTCACGATTTAAAGGTTTTCACTCAAAAGTTTGACCATTTTTATTGAGTCATTGGCTAAGGCCTGCCGTGAATAAATTGATGTAGAGCTGAGTTGCTTGTCTTTTTGTTGGGTTGTAGTTCCCTCCATTTGGATTGAATCCCTTTCATTCTCTTTGCGTATTTCTATTATGCTGTCCGTTGATCGTGATTATTGAATTTTCTTCCGTATTATTCGATCGTATCGCTAATTACATTGAGAAATCTTTAGATAAATATTTTGGTTTGGTCATTATGCATCTATGACTTTTTACTTATTAGACCGATGGTGTCTTGACTAGTCCTCGTCACTACTTCACCAAGGTTAGTCTTGATACTTACTGGGCACCGCTGTGGTGTGCTCATACTACACTTCTGCACATTTTTGTGTGTAGCTTCAGGTTATTGTTGTTGGTAGTTGCGCAGCTCGTTGCTGAGGAGACTCGAGGTAACCTGCTGCTGTGTTCGCAGGCTTCAGAGTCACCTTCCTATTTTATTTATATTCAACTGTACTTACTTATTCCTAGACAGTTGTACTTAGATTTGATAGAAATATTTCGTAGAGCTTATGACTTGTACTTGCCGGATTTTGGGAAATTAAACTCTGTCAAGAATTCTATTTCAAAAATTTTAAAATTCCTTTATTTTTGTTTTTGTTCAGTGTAAATGTTAGGCTTACCTAGTCCGTAAGACTAGGTGCCATCACGATACCCAACGGAGGGAAATTTGGGTCGTGACAAGTTGGTATCAGAGCTCTAGGTTAATAGGTGCTACGAGTCATAAGCGGGTTTGGTAGAGTCTTGCGGATCGGTACGGAGACGTCTGTATTTATCTTCGAGAGGCTACAAAACTATCAGCACAATTTCACTTCCTTCATTCCTATTGTGCGAGTTCATTAATCTTGAAGTTTGAAATTATCGTTCCATTCTCTCACCGATGGTGAGGACACGAGCGACAGTTCCGGATGATGTTACCCTGAAGCAAATGCCGCATGGGTCAAAGACAGAGGCCAATGATAGCACGTACCGCAGTTAAGATGCCTACCAGAGCAGCCGTTGAGGAGTCGCCAGTAGTCCTAGTTAGGGGACAAGTACTGGGGGTGCCTGTTGCTACCCTGGACTTCAGGAGACCGGAGCGCAGGTTTGAGTACAATTGGTACATCGGCTCAGGCAGGGTTGATTCTAGTGCACCAGTTGCTTCACAGATCAGGGGAGGAGTTCAGACTCCCACCGTATACACTCCAGAGCAACGAGATCATGTTGGTCAAGTTCCAGTTGTCATGGAAGCACGGCATGTGGTTTCAGTTCAGCCTGTGGTTAGGACAACAACATTGGAGGTAGAGCACCTTGGGATTTAGAGGTACTGGAAGTACCACCCTTCTATCTTTTAGTGGATTGGCGGCGGGTAATGCCCGGGGTTTTTTGGAGGAGTGTCACCATATTCTTCGTACTTCGGGTATTGTGGAGACGAGCGGGATTGCTTTTGTCATGTCTCAGGTCCAGAGTAGTGGATTGATCAGTGGTGGCGGCATACGATTTGGGGTAGCCTGGTCGAGTTAGCTTTACTAGCATGGATTCAGTTTTCGGAGATGTTTTGAGGGAGGTTGCACCTCAGTTCCGTCGGGATGTACAACGCACGGAGTTTGACCAGTTGCGTCAGGGCGCGATGTGACCATTGGAATACGCCGTTTAGTGAGTTGGATATATATACACCTCACTTGGTTGCTTCAGTTAGAAGGCGAGTCCTTAGATTCATTGAGGGACTCAGGCATGGTAGAGAATCTTGGGTCAACCAGTTCAGTTGCATTACCAGCTTCGCATGAGAGCGTTTCAGATACTCATGGGTCTTAGAGGATCCGTATCGTATGTCTTCCACAGCCACATCGGCAGAGAGATTGTTTTCAGTGTGGAGATGTTAGCCACAGGGTGAGAGATTGTTCCAGAATTCAGGTGTGGGAGTTATAGCAGGGTGTTCAGGTGGATAGAAGGCGCCTAAGAGGGGGAGGCCCGACCCGTTTATGTGTTGCATATAGTAGGCTAGAGGACATCGTATCAGATATCATCACCCAGGTATGGCTTGATGTGCTAAAGTGGGGTACCATTGTATATCACTATAGTCCTGTTGGTCAGGACAAGTTCCCATTATTTGTTGTCTCATTTATGAGTGAGTTTCATGTATTGCTTCTATTTTTGTGTTTGCTCCTGTTGGGAGATTCTATGAGTAGTAGCTGTTTCTATCATTGTTTTATTCATCCTTGCTAGTGGTGAAACTAGAAGTGAGTCCATGTCGTCCTTCATGGTAAGCTTTATGTGATTCTCCTGAGTATTTTATTTTCGAGCTGTGATTTGATACTCCATTGAGATGTGAGTAAGTGAGCGCTATGATTTTGTTAGCCGAGACGAATTAGCGGGAGATCTCTATTGGTATGATATATATTTGACATGTGTCGTAGAGTTGAGGGCGAGACCCTCGTGATTCTTTGTGATTTGATATGTTTGGACCGAGCTGAGTACCGCGGTGGAATTTTTATCAGGATGACATCCTTGTGATTTGTTCATATGCTTTGATTCTCTGTTGTTATATTGCTTTTGGTAAGTCAGTATCAATAGAGAGTTATGCCTATGGGTTGGTTTGATAGTACCTTTATATATGTTTCTATCTTTCCTACTTAGCCATTTTGTTATGTGCTTCTTTAGTTCAGTTTACGGGATGTGTGCCCGGTGGTGTTAGCTGTGACTCGATGATACGGGTGTCTACTGATGATTTCTTCGTGTTTATTGCATCATTATCGGTATTATGAGATTTGGAAACAGAGAGTTCTTCCATATGTGGGACTAACTGCCAATGTTGAGTTGATTTCGGGCGGTTATGGTGTTCAAAAATGCTATTGAGCCTATGTGTGATGTGCTATGTTGTGTGGCCGTGCCTTATGGGCGTATACCTAAGTTGATGCAGCTGGTTGAGGCTAATGCCGGACATGGATTTAGAATGGTCTTTTGGAAATGAGTAGAAAGTGAGGAATTAAGCTATGAGGCTTATCGATGATGATGAGAAGGCTATATGGCAGTTGTGATGGTGTCATCAGGATTATGTAGGTTGGGGTGTCATGGGATCACCCGCGGGTGTGTGTTGGAAATGCGCAATCAGTGATTGGATGAGTTCAAAGTGAATCTTAGCACGTTCGAGGACGAAAGTTTGTTTAAGAGGGGGAGATTGTGATGACCCAAAAGGGCCATCCCCTATATTCTATCTAATTCTGTGTTTTGAGGTCGTGAAACCTCCTTTTATCTTACCTCGATTTGTGTGCACAGCCCGGGCGTGTAGCCGAGAAGACTTTATGTGAAAAACCGATAAAAATAACAAATTTGTATTGGAAATTTGAATAAAGTTGACTTCAGTCAACATTTTTGGTAAACGGACCCGGACCCGTGATTTGACGGTCCCGGAGGGTCCGTAGGAAAATATGAGACTTGGGTGTATGCTCGAAATCGAATTCCGAGGTCCCAAGTCCGAGAAATGAATTTTAAAAAAATTATTTTCTGAAAAATATAAAGGTTTTTGAAAATGAAATTTTGAGGTGAAACCGTGATATATGGCCCGTATTATGATTCCGAAGCCCAGTACAGGTTCGATATGATTTATATGTATTATCTGTGAAATTTGGTAAGAAACAAACTTAAATTGACGTGGTTCGGACCTTAAATGCAAAACTTAATGTTTGTAGAAGTTTGAAGAATTTTCATGGACTTTTAGTTTAATTCATCGTGTTAGTGTTGTTTTATGTGGTTTGAAACCTCGAGCGAGTCCGTGTCAGGTTATATGACTTGTGTGTGTTGTTGGACGAGGTCCTGGAGGCCTCGGGTACGTTTGGGATGCTCATCGGGTGTTGATAGCACTAGGGAGACAATTAAACATTTGTTGGTTCTGGTGTCTCGCACCTGCGATGGACCTTCCGCAGGTGCGGACACGCAGGTGCGTCGAGGAGCTCGCAGGTGTGGACTTAGCCCAATCCCCCAATCCTCGCAGGTGCGGTTTATTTTCCGCAGGTGCGACCCCAGGCTTTTTAGTGGGTTTTCGCACCTGCGATGGTATTTCCGCAGGTGCGGTCCTAGGTGCACAGGTGCGGAATTGCTGGGCATTTTATCAGATCCGAGGGTTTATTTTATTTTCACCATTTTCGAATTGGAGAGCTCGGGAGAGGCGATTTTTGGAGACTTTTGCACCTGGGTAACTTGGGTAAGTGATTTCTATCCGCTATAGACCAATTTCCATGATTCCAATCTTAAATCCAACCTTTAATTTCGAAAATTTTGGCTAGAAAATGGGATAAACTCAATAGACCAAATTATTGAGTTTTGATTGGGTTTTTGACCTCCGATTTGAGAGATTTTCATATGTTTATACTCGTGAGTGAATGGGTGTCCGAAAAATATAATTTTTACTCGATTCCGAGATGTGGGCCCGGGGAACTTTTTGGGCGAATTTCCTAATTTCGCGTATTATCTTCGGACTTATTAATTATTTTGTTTCCTTGTGATGATATTTACTCTATGCAATCGAATTGTCTAGATTTGGGCCACCCGGAGTTGGGTANTCAAATAGATTGCCCTTTAGAGATTTTTGGATCCTTATGTTCCCCGTATATGAATTGAACTTGTTATATCTGAATTCCTGATTTCTAATCTCATCTCCTCCTGTTCAAGTTAGAAGTACTTGCCTAGCATTCCTTGTTTCTTATATGATCTTAATTGACTTAAATGAAGACTTTGCTTTTCCTACCGTTATGCTATGTCTTCCTTCATATGCTGCCTATTTACTGAGCATTGTTAAAATGGAGTTTATTCGGTGAAGCTATATGTCTAAGTGATATTGGTTATAGCTGATTCCCTTGCCGGGATGATTTGGTTTCTTGGTTGCGAACTTGAATGTATAGAATCGTTGCTATATTTGTCTTGTCTTCCCCTCGTTATGTTGTTCTCTCTTTGTGCTTGGCATTCCTCTCACTGGCTACTTCTTATGAGCGAGTTGTTACCACTTTTGTGATTTAAGTCTTTGTATTGATTTGCTCATCGCACCTTGCATTCGGCGTTGTTTGCTTTCGTGCCGGTTGTGGCAATATATATTGGTTCTGTAGTATTCTGGTTGTTTTTCTCAGTGGCTGCATTGCATATTTAAATTGGGACTATGGACAGAGATCCGGGAACTTCCCCCTGTACTGCATCGCATATTTAAATTGGGACTACGGACAGAGATCCGGGAGCTTTCCCCCTGTACTGCATCACATATTTAAATTGGGACTACGGACCGAGATCCGGGAGCTTTTCCCCTGTTGTCACGACCCCAGTTCGCCCTCCGTGAACATGTAATGACGACACCTAGTCCCTATGACTAGGTAAGCCTAACAATGCGGAATAACAACATAATTGTGGAAATAAGCAAGTAAAAGAAAGCTAGACGATCAAAAAGGAAAACTGCATATAAAAGCCACTTGGCATATATAACCCAAAATAATGCGGAAGTCTACAACTTAAACCCAAAACCCAGAAAATCACGGGAACCACATGCTAACAAAATATAATTCACTGCTCTAACTCCAGAATATCTATACAAATGAAATGAGGGATAAACTTTTCACAAAAACTGGAATAAGATAGAGACTCCTGGTCTGCGAACGCGGCAGATATACCTCGAAGTCTCTGTTGTATCTCTTAACCTCGGGGATAGTGCGCCTGAGTGGAGGTACCTGGATCTGCACATGAAAAACATGCGCAGGAAAGGGCATGAGTACACCACAGCGGTACTCAGTAAGTGCCAAGCCTAACCTCGGTCGGGTAGTGACGAGGAAGGTCAGGGCCCTACTGAGATCAAACAGTATAATAGGGATTTACAGTATGAAAGACAAGCGGTAATAATGAGTACAATAGTGAAATAAGACAGATCAAACAAGGCAATAAGTAAGCACTAGAATAGGGTAAACACAGAATTTGTACAGCATAAGGACAATAGTAACAATGAGGATCTACCAGGATACCGTCCTGTAGTCCTTTTCTCAGTTGTCCAGTGGATCTCCGGGATACCGTCCGGTATTCCATCATATATTTTCAAAGGATCTTCCGGGATACCGTCCCGTAGTCCGTCATGTATATTCAAAGAATCTTCCGGGATACCGTCCCGTAGTCTGTCATGTATATTCAAGGATCTTCCGGGATACCGTCCCGTAGTCCATCGTGTATATTCAAAGTATCTTCCAGGATACCGTCCCGTAGTCCATCATGTATATTTAAAGGATCTTCCGGGATACCGTCCCGTAGTCCATTGTGTATATTCAAATGATCTTCCGAGATACCGTCCCGTAGTCCATTGTGTATATTCAAAGGATCTTCCGGGATACCGTCCCGTAGTCCATTGTGTATATTCAAAGGATCTTCGGGGATACCGTCCCGTAGTCCATTGTGTATATTCAAAGGATCTTCCAGGATACCGTCCCCTAGTCCATCATGTATATTCAAAGGATCTTCCGGGATACCGTCCGGTAGTCCATCATGTATATTCAAAGGATCTTTCGGGATACCGTCCAGTAGTCCAGCTATCAATGAGTAGGGGGATCTATCGGGAATCAAACCCGCAGTCCCAAAGTAAATGTGGAGGGGGATCTATCGGGAATCTAACCCGCAGTCCCAAAGTAAATGTGCAGGGGGATCTATCGGGAATCTAACCCACAGTCCCAAAGTAAACACGCAGCCACAACCAAAAAACATTCAGATTTAGAGTGCAACAATACAAGGCAACAAATAAATCTAGCCTAACATGCTTCACATAGTACAATTAAAGCAATTTAAGCAGATAGGCAATTTGGGCAACTAGGCATGATCTTCTAAGCTAACATAGAGGCTATAATTGCAAATAGAATAAAACATGTAAGAGAGAAACTTAGTCTAAATATTTAAAGTAAAACTGGATTTTCAACAATTAGCACAAGTACACGCTCGTCATCTCACGTACGAGGCATTCGATTACCAAATATCACATCCTAAGGGGAAAGGTCCCCCACACAAAGTTAGACAAGCCACTTACCTCGAATCGACTCAAAATCAACTTGAAATCACACGTTTGCCACGAGTATCCGACTCCAAATGGCCCAAATCTATACAATTCAATTACATATCGTAAATAACATCTCAAGCGACTAATTCTACTATTTAATTCAAAGCTAAAGCGTGGAATTATGTAAAATGACCAAAATGCCCCTCGGGCCCACGACTCAGAATCGGGTAAGAGTTATATTTTCCGAACCCTTATTCACTCACAAGCCTAACCCTATGAAAATTTCTCAAATCGGGGGTTAAATACCCAATCAAACCCACTAAGTTTGGTCTAGGAAGATTCTTCCAATTTCCTCCATTTTTGATAATTAAACTAAGGAAAACAACGGGGATTAATGGTCTAACAATGAACTAGGATTATGGAACGTTACCTATGATCCTTCTCTTCAAAACTCACTGAAAATCGCCAATTTCCAAGCCCTTACACGATTTTTAGACTTATGAAATAAACCCTCGGATTCTTGAAATAAAATAACCAGGCAATCCGCACCTGCAGACTCGATCACCGCACCTGCGGAAAAAGCATCGCAGGTGCGGAAGTCACTTACATGCACAGGGGCCGCACCTGCAATCGCATTGGTCGCACCTGCGGTCCCGCACTTGCGGAACCTAGGTCGCACCTGCGACCACTGGCCTAAACTCCCCTCTATCGCACCTACGACCATGGCCCACGCGCCTGCGAGGCTGCACCTGCGGAAAAACCTTCGCAGGTGCGAAGACACCAGAAGCCTGGTTCAGCAGCAGCAAAAATTCTCATACTCCACCCGTTAAGCATCCGAAACAACCGCGAGGCCCCCGGGATCTCAACCAAAACCACCAACCAACCCTAACACCTCATTTGAAGTAGGTCGAGCCTTAAAAACACGTCCCTTAACATCAAAATCATCGTTTATGCAAAGATTCAAGCCTAGGAACTTAGGAAATTCTAGAATTCACATTCGACGCCGAAACATGTCTAAACTCATCCGAATGACCTCAAATTTTGCACACACATCTCAAATGACATGACGAAACTAAAGCAACTTCTGGAATTCCATTCCGACCCTCGGATCAAAATTCACTATCGGACCGGAAATTCCAAAAATAATTCTAACTTCGGCATTTCAAGCCTAAATGAGCTACGGACTTCCAAAATACATTCCGAACACGCTCCTAACCCCGAAATCACCTAACAGAACCATTAGATTTCCATTCCGACGCCGTCTTCACACTGCTCCGACTATCAGAAACTTTCCAACACTTAAGCTCTCATTTAGGGACTAAATATCCCAAAACTCTCCGAAACTTAAAATCGAACATCCCGGCAATTCAATTAAGCAGAAATAGACTTGGGGAAAACATTTAATAGGGGATCGGGGCGCTAATTCTTAAGATGACCGACGGGTCGTCACATCCTCCTACACTTAAAAATTCGTTCGTCCTCGAACGATCATAAAGACATACCTAAAGTAGTGAACAGATGAGGGTAACAGCTGCGCATATCCTGCGCGGTCTCCCAGGTCGCCTCCTCGACCGGCTGACCCCGCCACTGAACCTTTACTGAAGCAATGTTCTTTGACCTGAGCTTCCTGACCTGCCTGTCCAATATAGCTACAGGATCCTCAACATATGATAGATCCTTGTCCAAAAGGACTGAGCTTAAATCCAAGACATGGGACGGGTCACCGTGATACTTCCGGAGCATCCAAACATGAAAAACCGGATGAACTCTTGCTAAGCTGGGAGGTAAGGCAATCTCATAAGGGCCAATAAACCTCGGACTCAACTTCCCTTTCTTCCCAAATCTCATAACGCCCTTCATAGGCGAAACCCGAAGCAGAATCCGCTCTCCGACCATATATGAAACATCACGAACCTTTCGGTCCGCGTAACTCTTCTGTCTGGACTAGGCTGTACGGAGTCTATCCTGAATCACCTTGACCTTCTCCAATGCATCCTGAACCAACTCTGTGCCCAATAGCCTGTCTTCACCCGGCTCGAGCCAACCCACCGGGGATCTGCACCTCCTGTCATATAAAGCCTCATACGGCGCCATCTGAATGCTGGATTGATAACTGTTGTTGTAAGCAAATTCTGCCAATGGAAAGAACTGATCCCAAGACCCACCAAACTCAATCACATACGCATGGAGCATATCCTTAAGAATCTGAATAGTGAGCTCGGACTGTCCGTCCGTCTGGGGTTGAAATGATGTGCTCAACTCCACCCTGGTACCTAACTCCTGCTGAACGGCTCTCCAGAACCGTGAAGTTAACTGAGTACCTCTGTCTGAAATAATAGAAACTGGAATACCATGCAGACGTACGATATCCCAAATATATAACTCTGCCAACTGCTCCGATGAATAAGTAGTCAGTACCAGAATGAAATGGGCTGATTTGGTCAGCCGATCAACAATCACCCAAATAGCATCATTCTTCCTTAAAGTCTGAGGAAGTCCAACCACAAAGTCCATGGTGATCCGCTCCCACTTCCACTCTGGGATCTCAATCTGCTGAAGTAACCCTCCCGGTCTCTGATGCTCACACTTGACCTGCTGACAATTGAGGCACTTGGCTACAAACTCTGCTATATCCTTCTTCATCCTTCGCCACCAATAGTGCTGCCTCAGATCCTGATACATCTTCGCAGTACCCAGATGGATGGAATACCGCGAACTATAGGCCTCTGCCAAAATCAGCTCCCGAAGCCCATCAACATTGGGCACACAAATCCGGCCCTGCAT
>ML423980.1:9444-22646 GCA_005239525.1 Nicotiana knightiana
CCTTCCGAGGTTAAGCTCTACCTCCATCTACATCATTGCATAAAAATACCATTCTGCCTTCCGAGACTAAGCATTGTCTCCATCTGCATTGCATAAGGCTACCATTCTGCCTTCCGAGGCTAAGCTCTGCCTCTAATTTACCTTTCGAGACTAACCGCTGTCTCAAGCACAATTTACTTCGTTTTCCTTTTAGGCTAAGCTCTGCCCTTTTATTCGCAAGACTAAGCTCTGTCTCGTCAGCATCATTCTATTGCATCTGCATGGGCTGAAATATCGCCAACTCATCAAAAGGCGTCATCGTTCGGAGGCACCATTTTTATGGCCCGAGAACACCATGCCATGGCCCGTAGATCTCTTTCAACCTCTGCATATCATTATTCAAATGCATCATGGTTCGGAGGAACCATCCTCATGGCCCGAGAACATCATTTTCATGGCCTACGAATCCTGCATCAAGCAATTCATAGCCCAGGACGTCATCCTTAACCGTCCGAAGACATCATTCATGGTCCAACGGTAATTTGCATCATGTTTAAATTACGCACAATATATGCTTGTATTATTTATTTGCAGGTAATCCAACGAGCAAACTGCCATCCCGGCAGGAGCGATTCCGCTCCAGTTCTCCTAACCACCCCGTAAGACTCTTATTCAATCAGTCCCAAATGTTGCGTCCGTTCTTGTAAGAAACTTCATCGGTATACTTCACCGATGACTCCCGAACTACATACGACCTGATTCCTGTAAAACCAAGGATATGTAGGCAACTCAGAAACCAGGGTGCGGCCAGAATCTCTCCAAACCATTTCACTCGATCAAAATTGGCCATCATATCTTTACCCGATAACTCTTTCATCATCTCCGGGTAAAGAGGGGCAGCTGATGATACCCAATTGTTTCCTCAAACTATTTTAAAATTTGCATATGTGCCTTCAATAATTATTCATAAATTATTTTACAAATAATTTCAAAATATTTCCCAGCTCAATACATTATTTTTAATCCTATTAGGATTTAATTATTTCATAAATTATCCAATTTGGCATTATTTAATTATAATTACAGTAATTTTACAGTTATAGCCTAATTGTATATTTATACCATTTTAATTCAATGATTAGTCATTTTATATTTTTAATATTAGTTAATTACTTTAATTTCACTTATTTAGCATTAATTTCATTTTATGTAATTATTAGCTATTTTTACTAATTATTTATCTATTTTAATGGGTATTTAACAAATAGCCACTTTTAATTCAATTTTATTCAATCCTACCCGGACCCCCAACCCAATTAATTGGCCCAAATAACCCAGGCCCAAGAGCTTAGCCTACCCGACCCAATCCCCCATTTAATCTGAGTCATTGATTATTTCAAATCAACGGCCCAGATCAACCCATACCTAATTTAACCCTAAACGACTACCTCTCCCCCCCCCCCCNTTGTCCAAAATACGACTCTCAAAACTGCTGCACTTGCCGACGTTCGCACATGCCTCGATGCTTCGCAGTCACAATTCTCTCAATAATCACAATGCCGCAATTCATCACCAGCTACCTCCATCTACATCATTGCCTTCCGAGGTTAAGCTCTACCTCCATCTACATCATTTCATAAGGCTACTATTCTGCCTTCCGAGGTTAAGCTTTTTTCATAAGGCTACTATTCTGCCTTCATAGGTTAAGCTCTACCTCCATCTACATCATTGCATAAGGATACTATTCTACCTTCCGAGGTTAAGCTCTACCTCCATCTACATCATTGCATAAGGCTACTATTCNAGACTTCTGGTCTCTTCACCTCCGAAGAGATCTGTTCGTCTCCTCCGGCCATCTCCTCGCCGGAAAAATTGAAGGTCTCACCTCCTAGCGTCCTTATGTCTCCATCTCTTATGCTTGTGTCACCATTCAGGGCTTTCAAGTGAATCAGAGGCGGTTGAACTTATCTCTCTGGTCTCATGCCATTTTCTCCGGCCATCTATGGTTGGTCGAGTAATATCTACCCCTTTCCGACAAAATACCGATAATATCTCTAAGTTTCTTCTTCTTTTTGGGTTCTCCTAGAAACCCTAACTTCGAGCCTTCTGATATTTCTAAATCTATAACAGATCTATGTGCACCTCGAGGTTTTCACATGTTCTCCTCAAAAAATCTCTTTGTTTTCAAATGATTTCCTCACTTTCAAAACTAGGGTTTCTTAACCCCTTTCAAAAACGATTCTTATACTGATGTTAAGAGCTTTCTACTATGTTTGAATGATTCTCTTATTTTTTTCTTGCTGTCTGACTTATTATGCTAAAAAGCCCTAATTTTTAGGTTGTCTCTGATAATATGTCCGTTCAATCTTTACGTGTGCATGTTTCTTATGAAACGATTTGTGCTTTTTGTAAATTTTACCCTATTTGCCTTTTTAGGGTTTCAGATTCTTGTCTATCCTGCTTTGATACATACTATGCTCTAGTTTGAATCCCTGATTTTGTCTGATTCTTACTTTACCTAGGGTTTTCTAATTCTTGATTAACATATGTTATTCCAGTATTATTTGATTAAGGCTTTATTAATTTGTCTACTCTATGGCCTTTACTGCTTTTGATTTTCCTCTAAAACTAGGATATTTCCCTTTGAATGATACCTCGGTACTGATTTTCAAATTGTTTCCTTGTTTGTGTGATACCTTCCTTAGTTAGCATTGAGTCCATGTGATTTTCAATCACATCAGTGATTCTTGTGACTAATTTTCAGAACTAAATTGTACTATACCCTATTTATGTGCACAAATGTGCTGTTGATTGTTTGACATATATTCTCCCTAATTATGTGTTATGAACCTAGACTTAATTTCTTGCTACATGCCTTTCTACTCTTATTATAGTAATAATTATCTCATGACTGGTTCTTTCCTTATGTGAAACCAAGTATGACCGTTTGAATTAGGACTCCCTAATTAAAGGGAGTCCGGGTCTGTGATTGATTCTAATTGAATCTGATTTCCATTGATTGATTAATCAGTACTTATTACCTTATTTTCCACTCATTTTGAAAAGCTATAAATACTTCACTCTTTCTTTAGCATAACACAGTTCAAGCTCTCCCTCTCACACACAAACATACTATGTTCTGAACTTTTCTTTTTCTCTTGTTGTTTGCTTGCTACTCAGTCGGATAAAAGCCAAGACTGAGTAACTCTATTACTCTACTTGCTTTACTGTGTCGCTGTTCTATTTGCATTACTGCTCTATTGGTCTATATTGTTCTATACATTGTTGCTCTCCTTCTCTGCACACTACTACTCCTTTACTCTGCACTTACTTCATCATCTAACTGGTATGTTCTCAGTTTAATTTTAAGGTTTCCAAAACAACATGCTTCAGTCTGTATTACAAATCCTTTAATTCCTATTATGTGTCTACTTATGGTTTTATTGCTTACCCTGCAACTAGCATGCCTATTTATTAAACTATCTATATGGTTACTCTCTAGTACATCATGTCTATTACTTACTATATGTCGCATTAAAACTTCTGCCCTATCCCCTGACCCCAGTACATGATAAGCATGTAGTTCTAAACATAGTGTGTACTCTAACACCCCTCAACCTTATGCTATTTGGATCCTTATATGAATCCTTGTAAAGGACTATGCAATGACAGTTTAAGTCTTGTAATACTTTTCTGAGGCCTACTTGTGTGCGAGCCTGTTCCTATGTGCTTCATACTTGTCCCCAATCCCTCATCTCCCTGCTTGTGGTTGCTGAACTTGTCTTAATTCCTGTTTATTGTTTTGTGTGTGCTGTTTGAGTATGTTGGTTGTGCTACTGCCTTACCCTTTTTAAGCTAATTTTCATTAAACCTCTCTCTTTCTCAAAACTGTTTTAAAACTGTTCTTACTCACTATGAGCACTTCCACTATACTCTTAGACATTAGGTCCAGCCCCTCTTGTGTGAGCATTGCCTTGGGACCCTTGAGCTCCCTCTGAACTTTGACACACAAGAGTTGGCCTTTCCACACTGCACTTACTCCATCTTGGCTATAAAATCTGGGTGTGAGCACTGTCTGGGATCCCTTGAGATCCTTAGGGAACTTTGACACACCTGGATCATGTGAAGGGTTGTGAACCAATGGCATTTGAGGATCTGGAAACTTGGGCCTACTATGGAAGGCTCCCTATAGTTAACTTCTTCTTTCCATTTTAATTATGTAATTCATATTCAGAGGTTTGTAATAATTTCTAAAAATGATTCTAGGGTTGGATAGTGGAAATGGGTGGGGATATGCATGCTATAGTATAAGTATGCGTAGATATCATGTTTTTCTAGGTTTATTTTTTATATGTGCACTAGTAACCTTGTCTAGGAATCAAGTATTCCATGCATTTAGATACCATATCATTTAGGTTCATACATCTGCTTTTCTTTCAGCATGTCATCACTCCCTGCCTTCACTTAGAAATCATGTTCATAGGATCAGCAATAACAACAAAAATTGTTACCATTTGATACTATACATGCATTCTAAAAAATGTAGTCTAGATCATGCCTTAGAACAAATGTGTTAACGAATATGCAATCATGCTATACACGTAGAGATCCTGTTCTAGGTAAACAACGATTAAATCTGTCACCTGTGCTATTCCTGAAGTTGTGCATAATGTTGTGATCTTGCATTCATTTAGAAAAATCATGTTTAAGTTATCATGCTGCATTAGAAATCATTCCTTAGGGTCATACTTACTCAAATCACACCTAGTTTAAATATACGTGTCTAAAACAATCCATGTTCTAATAAGTTGGAAATCGGTATTTGGTAAACACTTTGAATCACATGCTATTAGGATTGGTAATCTGAAACCCTTTTAACAAAGTTGTACAAGTGCTGCATGTTATTTTATACCTAGGCAAGCCTTAGGAAATCAGTTACAAGGAATAAAACTAGATCTGTCTTTATGTTATCACTTAGATACCATGCTTAGGATCTGAACCTGAATCTGGCCTTAATTGTGCATGAGTCATGCTGTTTATGCGTACTATGTGTGGAGGTATACTTGAGCCTTTTATTTCCTTTCCATGCTCCCCTTAATTGAAGTCCTATATGTTTTATTATGTGTCGCCTTAGTAATTTTTACCTTTAAAACCTGAGGGTCTGCCTAGCACCTCCCTTATAGGATAGAAGTCCTAAATTCCTCCGGGACTGATAGGAATGGACGGGTAACAGCATGCAATAGAGGTCGAACCAACACTCGATTTAGTTGCTTTCATGGGGTGGGAAAGGGTAGAATATGGATATGATGACTGGTGCGCTAATACCACGTGTAGCCCCTCTTCGAGGAGTGTCATACCGGGTATTGCATTGATGTGATTCATATTATTATAAACCTAGGATACCCTTTATATGCTTAGATTGTAATCCTTTCAAAATCTAACCTTCTTTACTATTTTCAAACATCTGCATGCTTAAGACTTAAATCCCCTCTTATTTGAGCCTTTATTTGTTTTTTTGCTAAGCCGTACAAATTCATAAAAGGTTTTTGGTCGGGAACCACACTTGTGGATATTGAGGGGTTCTTAACACCTTCCCCTTAGGATAATTTCAAGCCCATACTCTATCTTTGGTTAACAACGTAGTTATAAATGAACCCCTTTGGTTTCCTAATGCACCTTTAAAAATTGTTAGGTGGCGACTCTCAAAAACACAAACCCCTTTCCCAAAAGGAAAGAGTTGTCTCAACTGAATGTCATAAACCCGATCTCCGCGAGGAAAGAGGGGGCGCGACACTTCTATCTTTCGTTATACTAACTTTTCTTCCCCTTTGTTATTGTAGGTTTGTCTAAGACCATCGAACTTAGGCCTTTGGAAGGGGACGAGGACATGTCCTTGCCCGTTGATCCTTCTATTGTGGGGCCGCCTGGGGCTGCCACGGAGGAAAAGAAGAAAAGGAAGAGAAAATCTTCGGTCACCCCGGGCTCCGAGGTGATGAAATAAAAGAAGTCGGTGACCCACAATCCCAAAAGGAGCTCTAGCTCCCGGGTGCTAAATCTTGACTCTCTCCTCCAGCTTAGGGACGAGCTGGAGGATGAGCTTATTTTTGTTACCCACGGGACGAACTTTCTCGGGGAGCAGGAGGCATCCGAGGGGGATATTCGTGAGGTTGACCACCCTCAGACTCAAGAAATCAATGTGGAGACCCGGGGTGGGACTCCCCAGGACACAAGCTCCGCTCCGAAGGAAGCACCCAGTTTAATAGAGATTTCGAGGATGCCTTCCTACACTGAGTCCTTACTCGAGGAGGCCCAAGCAAGAAAAAGAAGTCCGATGAAAGGGTCCATGGTGCGGACGATCCCCTTTACTCCTTTTTCGATGGTGTGGACTCGACTGCTTTGGAAGACTTCTCGGGGCTGGGTGACTTGGAAGTTCCGAAGAAAGACACATCCTCGGAAGCTGGCGGGTCGAGCTCGAGCCTGGAATTGATCAACCAGTTCTCTGCTCTGGGTTGGACCCCGATCGCAAAGGATCGATTGTTCTAACTGTCCCGGAAGATGCACAAGTTTTGTATGTTCATGTGGGATATATAGCTACCTCATATGCATGTGACCGAGGAAGACTAGGTAAACACGAATGAGGTGAACATGTTGTGCCTTTTCAATGAGGTGCATTAGGCACTGAACCGGGTAAGGCATCGTTACTTTCCATCAAACTTTACTCAAGGTTTGATGTTTCTCACGTTTTTCATCTTTTTGCAGGCCTAGGTACTTCATACAAGAGTTTCCTTCGGTTCCGGGTTGAGGTCAATCAGCTTGAGCTCGAGATCAAGGAGCTTGCCCAAAAAAAGGACATGTACAAGCTTCTCAATGAGCAACAAGAGGGGGTTATTAAGAACCTTCAGGCTGAGCTGGATGGAGCTCAGAAAGAAGCATCGGTCTTAAGGCGGGAGCACGCCTACTTGGTTTAAAAGGTAAAGGTTTTTTTATGTTAGAAACAAGGATCCGATCGTAGTGGCTAACAAAAATACTTCGCAGGTCCAGCAGAAGATTGACCAGATCAACCAATTCTGAAAGGATATGGAGGAGATCCAAGTAATGGCCGACGGGTGGAAAATCAAGATGGACCTGCTATCCTCGGAGATGGAAACTGCCCAGGCCAAGCCTTCTTTTGTAGAAGTTCAACTTCTGGTGGCGAAGGAGAAAGTTGATAAGTGGGCTCATCAAAATGAGGATCTCGGAACACAACTGGGCTCGGCCATTGCTGAACAAGATGCTCTTGGAAAAGAGCTTGAAGTGATGAGGTCTAACTTGGAGATAACCTCGTCCGATGCTGACGAGATGGTGGCTCAATACAAGGTCGATATAGAAGTAGTTGAGGCCCTTCTTGAAGACCACTGCTGAGTACGTGAGGCGGCTATCCCGAAGGGAGACCCTCGAAGAGATTCATGCCCTAGGCTTCAACTTATCTGCCTAGATCGAGGTGGCAAAAAGACTTGTGGCTGAGGCGAAGAAGCTATATTTGAGGGCTCTGAAGAATTCGAAGGCCCCGATGGTCCTGGTGACGAATCGGGCTCCGTTGAAGATTAAGCGTAAATGCCTTAGGATTTTAGTGTTTGTATTCTATACATATTTTTTGTTCCGTTCGAGGCCGTTTTTGTTGGGCCTTTGTAAAGATATTTCAGAATATATAAAATTTCCTCTTTTGGCAATTTCAAATCTCTACTACTTTGCATATTTTTATAATTATGAATATTTCTAATTCCTTAGAATAGAATCAAGCATAGTAATAATTCATTTATTTTTTGGAGGTCCGAATATGTGATGACCCGATAGGTCATCTTATATTTTAGAACCTAATTATACGTTTCGAGGTATCATAAACCTCATTTTAGCCTTCCTCAATTTGCATGCGTAGTCCGGGTGTTCTTCCGGAAGGCTTATATGTTAAAAACTGATAAAATAAGAATTTTTCCTTAAAAAAATTATTTAAGTTGACTTCGGTCAACTTTTTGAGAAAATAGACCTGGATTCATGTTTTAGCGGTCTCAATGGGGTCCGTATCATAATTTGGGACCTGGGCGTATGCCCGGAATCGAATTCGGAGGTCCCTAGATCGAGTTATTGAATTTTATTGAAAATTGAAAGTTTGAAAGATTTATGATTTTTAAGAATTGACTGATGTGTGGATTTATTGATATTGGGTGCGTATTTGGTTCCGAAGCCCGGTATAGGCCTACTTTAATATTTATTACTTGTCTGTAGAATTTGGTGAGAAGCGAAGTTGATTTGACATGATTTGGGTGTTCGGTTGTGAAAATAGAGGTTTAAAGTTTTCTTGAAAATTTCATTTGATTTGGTGTCTGATTCATAATTCTAGGCATTATTTTTTTGTTTTGATCTTGCAAGAAAGTTAGTATGATATTTTAGGACTTGTGTGCATGTTTATATTGGAGCCCCGAGGGCTCAGGTGAGTTTGAGATAGGCTACAGGGTGAATTGGACTTAGAAAAATCTGGTGTTTTGCTGCATCTTGTGTTCTGGTGCGTTCTGCTTCGCGATCGCGAAGGGGATCTCGGCTGGGGAAGATTTTACACTACGCGAACACGATACAATGGTCGCGAACATGGAGCATTAGGGGGTTTGCTCAACGCGAACGTGACCCGTCATACACGAACGCGTAGCTTTAGCTAGGCTGGGCAGGGACTTAGGGTGACTCTATGCGAACGTGAGCCCAGTCTCATGTACGCGAAGGTGAGGTGGGCTATACCTTCACGAACGCGTGGAGTCTCCCACAATCGTGTAAGCCATTAAGGCTCTGCTCTTCGCGAATGCGTCTGCGTTCACGCGAATATGGTGAACACTGACGCCTAGTGATAAAACAGTCCCAATTGCGGGATTTTGCCATTCTTTCAAAATTTTCAAAACTAAAGGACCTAGAGGTGATTCTCCCATAAGATATTCTTCCCCAATTTGTTGTTAAGTGATTCTAACCTACTTTTTTTCAATTACCCATTACATTTCATGAATTTTCAACCTAAAATCTAGGATTTTCATGGTAGAAATTGGGGGTTTGGGTAGAATTAGGGATTTTTGCATAATTGGAATTTAGACCTCGAATTATAGTCAGATTTCGAAACAAATTACATAATCGGGCTTGGGGTGAATGTGTGAAAGGATTTTGGTTCGAACCTCGGGTTTTGACTAAGCGAGCCCGGGGTCGAATTTTGACTTTTGGGGGGAAACTTGGGAATCTAAATTTATGCATTGTAATTGATTTGTTTAGCAATATTTGATATTATTGAGTCATTTTTGGATAGATACGAGCGGTTTGGAGGTGGATTCTAGAGGAAAAGCTATAATTGAGCATTGAATGGCCTGTGGAGCGAGGTAAGTGTTGTGTCTAACCTTGACTTGAAGGAATTAGGAAACCTCATACTATTTGTTATGTGAATTTCATGTGAGCGGCGTATATGTGAGGTGAATAGTACTTATGCGTCGCCAAATTATCTGTTTTCCCTGCTTTCCCATTTTTCTCATGTTGCCTCGTTCCCTGTCTTAATTGTTACATGCTCTATTTGTGTTCCCATGCCTAATTGCTACTTGTTAGACATTGTTTCCTCATGTTAAGATATCAGTTCTTCCATAGTCTCATTATCTCCTATTAATTGCTTAAGCTGGTTTATCGGTACCTTTCTATTGTATATTCTGAATTGGTCTAGTTGTGTAGTATTATTTATGTGAACTTCCATGGTGTACAAGCTTCCTATTTGTTTTGGTTTGGAGTTTAAGTATTGTGAAGGATTTCTGTGATTTGAATTGTGAAATTTCAGTACATACTGAGTAACTAATATTGATATGATGGGATTGGGTTGCACGCTGCAAAAAGTGGAATAAGGGTGATATATTGAAGAGAAATAAGGGTGAATCGATAATGTACGGTGGGAACGGGTTGCACGCCGTAACAAGTGTAATAAGAGTGGATTGTTTGGTGGGATAAGGGTAAACTATGATTGTTTTATTGTGATATGGTGGGATCGGGTTGCACGCCGCAACACTTTTATTTATATTCTATTGTTTATGCTGTTATGAGGAAATACGGGAGGAATATGAGATGTATGGTGGGATGGGGTTGCACCACAACAACCTATGTGCTTATGCTTTCCCTGAACTATGTTAGCTTTACGGTATTCCTTATTGCACTTAATGATTGGTAATTTCTGAACGTTGTTGACTTATTTTTGAGAGTTGTAGTTATTTCTTTCAAATTACTGCTTATTCCTATTATGTCTCCCTTTTATGCTTTTATCATATATATTGCGTATAAGTTGTAGTGTGAGTGACCCGACGTAGCCTCGTCACTACTTTGTCTAGGTTAGGCTCGGCACTTACTAGTACATGGGGTCCGTTGTACTGATACTGCACTCTGCACTTCTTGTGCAGATCTTGGTGTTGGTCCGAGCGGATCATGAGGTTGGCTGCACGATTCTTCTGATAGGAGACCCAAGGTAGATCTGTCGGTGTCTGCAGACCCTGGCATCCCCTTCTATACATTACACTTTACTGTTTCTTTCATTTCGAAAACAATTGTATTTCTTTCAAACATTTTCGTATAGTGAAATCTTAGAAGTTCGTGAATTGTGATTCCAGATTCTGGGTAGTAGTATATATATTGAAGTTGTTATATATAACTCAACACTCATTTTAACTCATTATAGCTTATTTGTTGTTAATTACGAAAATCTAAAAGAATTGGCTTAATGATTCTCTAATGTTGGCTTTCCTAGCAAGTGAAATGTTAGGCGCCATCACGGTCCCGGTGGTGCGAATTTTGGGTCGTGACAAAATAGAACCTGAACTCGATGCAATTTTTGCTTGAAACTTTTGAAAACTCGCAGTGACCAGAAGTTTTCCCAAGATGCTTAAGTGTTCTTTAGACGATGCCTTTGTTGAGGGTAGCCTTTTGGCAGGTTTTGAATTTTTATCGAAGGCCTTACGTTTTGATTACGATCTTCGAACGTCTTCAAGTTGTTTTTTAGGGCGGTCGTAGCATTTTAGGTTAGGCACTACCTAATAGGTTTTGGGCCTTCGGGTTTCGATAACCCGAGCTGCCCGAACTTATTTCGGATGACAACCCTCGAGTGAAGGTTGACCTTGGGCTCGGATAGGGGTATCCCTTGGGCTTGATAGTCCCCGAGTAGGGATATCCCTTAGGCTCGATGCTTTAAGAGAAAAAGTATGTAATAGCAAGGTAGAAACTTTCTTTCATTTTTCTGTGTCAAGTACAGGATTGAAAGCGTGTAAAACCTTGTATTACGGCTAAGGTGGCCTACAGGAGCACAATTTGTTTGATTGTGTGGACCTTACAACAAATACTAACCATCGAGCCTAGGCTGTTAAGCACAAAGTTTCATTCTTTCTTTGCTAAGAAGCTTGACCCGAGGGCGATGGCCCCCAGTATTCGAGGTCGATCTTGGGAGGGCTCCGATACTGTTGATGAGACCATTGACTCCAATTTAAAACCGGTCTTCGATTCTAAGTTAGCACAATTTACTCTTGACTCGTTACAAACCTTGCCGGAAAACCCATTTGGGAATAAACTGATTCAAGGGAAAAATAGTGCAACGCGTGCTTTCTGACCTAATAGTGTTAGTCCGATTCTCAATACTATAAAAAGGTGAATGATATCGTACCTTAGCAGTAGTACCGCTTTAAGTGTGTCACGTTCCAGTTGTTCGATAGTTGTGCACCATTTCCTGCTTCGAGTTTATATGAACCCTTACCAATAATCCCAATGACTCAATTGGTCTTTTCCAATTCGGCCCTAGCTTCCCTTCGTTCAGGTTCCGGGTGTGTAGTGTTACTTTTCTCAACATCAAGTCCCCGATATTCAAGTGTCGGAGATTGGCTCTTCTATTGTAATACCTTTCTATCCACTGCTTCTGGGTGGCTAACCGGACTAGGGCGACCTCGCGCTTTTCATCCAATAGTTCCAGGCTCGTGCTCATGGCCTTACCATTTAATTCCTCGGTCGCATATCGAAACCTGAGGCTTGGTTCTCCTACTTTGACCAATATTAGTGCTTTAGTGTTGTAGACCAATGAAAATGGAGTGGCCCGCGACTAGGTTTAGAGGTTGTACGGCATGTCCACAATACTTCGGGAAGAACTTCCTTCCATTTCCCTTTGGCATCAGTCAACCTTTTCTTTAGGTTTTGAAGTATGGTCTTGTTTTTGTTGATTCTTTTTGTCCGTACCACTACTCTGTTAGGTGTTGACAAGATCTTTTTGATCTTATGGTCTTCAAAATATTTGCTTTCCTTGTTGCCGATGAATTGCTTCCTGTTATCACACATAATCTTGGCTGGTATTCCTAACCGGCATATTATGTGGTCCCAAATGAAGTCGATGACTTCTTTTTTCCGGACCTTCTCGTACGCTTGAGCTTCGATCCACTTAGAAAAATAATTGGCCATAAACAGTATGAATTGGGACTTACCGGGTGCCCGTGGTAGGGGACCGACAATGTCCATTGGGCTTCATGAACGGCCAAGTTGACAAGACCGAATGTAGTAGCTCTCTGGGCTGATGGATCATCGGTACATGCCTCTGACAACCATCGCATCTTCGTACAAATTCCCTTGCATCTTTCTCCATGTCGATCCAGTAATAGTCGTCTTTGATTATCTCATGAACCAAAGATTCTGCCCCCGAATGGTTTCCACATGTGTCATCGTGAACTTCCCTCAAAACATATTCGGTGTCCCTTGACCCCAAGAATATGGTGAGAGGGCCGTCGAATGTTCTTCTGAAGAGAGTACCTTCGGACAGACTAAACTTGGCCAACTTCGTGTGTTGAGCTCTCGACTCTTTAGGATCCGATGGCAACCTCCCAGTCTTCAAGTAGTCTATATACTTGTTTCTCCAATCCCAAGTTAAACTTGTTGAGTTTATTTTGGCATGACCTTCATCCACTACTGATTTCATGAGTTGTACGACCGTCCCTAAGTTGAATTCCTCATAATCAACTGACGACCCCAAGTTAGACAGAGCATTGACTTCACTATTTTGATCTCAGGGTACATGTTGTAGGGTCCATTCCTTGAATCGATGCAGCGTCAACTGTAATTTGTCGAAATACCTTCGCATCCGTTCCTCTTTTACTTCGAATGTCCCATTGACTTGATTTACCACAAGGAGGGAGTCGCACTTAGCTTAGACCATTTTG
>MDKJ01367839.1:0-35941 GCA_005239525.1 Nicotiana knightiana
TTTATTTAAGTCAGTATAATCTACGCATACTCTCCACTTGCCATTCTTCTTAGGTACTACCACAGTGTTTGCTAGCAAGTTATGGTACGTTACCTCTCGTATCGAACCAATCTTCAAGAGTTTCTGTACCTCTTCGTCAATCACTTGGTTCTTGAATGGTCCTTGGTTTCTTTTCTTCTGCTTAACAGGTACGAAGGATAGATCTTCATTTGCGTTAACCTTTAAATAATCAATTAACTTACCTCTTTGAGCGAGGCCTATACTCGTGCCTATATACACTTTGTGCTCGGGCTTTTTTCAGATAATGGAACAGCTACGAGCTCCTCTGTAGTTGTTTTGATGTGTTCATCTTCCTCCGGTTCACGAATGACATCCGGTCTGGAATCTGTATCTGTGTGGTATAATATTCCTTCGATGGTAACTTGATTTTCTTTCTCGTAAGTAGTTTCTTTCGTACCTGTTTTGGTAATAATATCCTTCGTACCTATTTGGGTAGTAACTTATTCCACCTCTATTTTTTGGTTGTAGTGTACCACAAAGTTTATATTTCTTGAGGTCTGCTGATCTCCTTTGATTTGTTGAATCCCCCACTCAAAGGGGAATTTAATTACCTGATGCAACGTGGAGGGTATCGCTTTCATGTCGTGGATCCATGGCCTTCTAATGATCACGTTGTAAGCCATGTCAGTATCGATGACTTGGAACCTGTCACTTTTGATCACCCCCTCAGCATAAGTGCTAAGCTCAATTTCTCCTTTTGCTATAACCCTAGAGTTATCAAACCCTGATATGGCTCGCGCTTTTGGGATTACTTGATTCCCCAGTAGCATTTTTTCCACGATTCTTAGCAAAATAATATTGACTGAACTGCCTGGATCAATCAACACTCTTTTTACGTTAGTGTCATGAATAAGTAAAGATATTACCAGAGCATCGTGGTGCGGAAGCATTAATCCGCTGATATCTGCATAATCGAAGGTTATATTGTCTTCTTCCATATTTTCACGAGCCCGTTTTCCATGTGTAATTGTGAACTTTGTGGTTGTTTTTCAAATCATTCCGTTTACTTCTTCACCCCCGTGTATCACGTTGACGGTTCATTTTGGAGAAGGAGGCTTTGGGGGCTCCTGTCTATTCCTCATATATGCCTTGTAAAAATCTACAATCCGCAATTTTGTGCCCATTATCGTTGTGAAATTCACACCAGTGATCTGGGTTTCTTTTGCTTGGATTTGACCGCATCTCTTTGGGCCACTTAACCTTGCCTCCCATGTTCCTCAATATTGAGACAAGTTCAGTAGAACTTACATTAAAAGTATGATCCTCTATTTGAGTACTGTCTCTAGGTCATTCATCTCGATATTCTGGATCTAGACGAGGATGAGACTATGTATCTTCCTTGTGTTCTATAGTCCGACCTAGTGTTTTCGAACCTAGGGCAGATATCGCGTCCCGAGGGTCCTAAGTAAGGATCATACCTGTTTTTACCTGATCTTCTATCTGACTCAGGACGTCTGAATCTGGAATGATCTTCATCTCTCGAACGAGCAATGATATCTTCTTCTATTCCGAGTTTAGTATTGTACCTGTAATATACATCGTTCCATGTTGTAGCGGGGAATTCTCTTAGACTTTCCTTAATTCGTCTCGTGGCGTCTGAGCTTTTATCGTTTAGGTTGCTTGCAAATACCATGGCTGCCCGATTATCAGGCACCCAGGGTAACTGCATTCTTTCTCGTTGAAACTTGTCTACAAACTCACGAGGTAGTTCCGTGTCTCCTTGTTTTATTTTGAATATGTCTTCCATTCTCTTCTCAACTTTTTGTGCACCAGAGTGTGCTTTTATAAATGAATCTGCATGCTCAGCGAAAGAGTCAATAGAATTTTCAGGGAGAAGAGAAGACCAGGTTAGGGCTCCTTTGGTAAGTGTTTACCCAAATTTTTTGACAAGGACTGATTCAAACTCTTGTTTTGTTAAGTCGTTGCCTTTTACCCTAGTAGTGAAAGCAGTCACATGGTCGCGTGGGTCAGTTGTTCCATCATATTTGGGAACATCAGGCATTTTAAACTTTTTGGGTATAGGCAAGGGTATCGCACTTGGCTTCCAAGGTTGTTGAGAATATCTATCAACATCGATGCCTTTGATGATAAGTGGTACTCCAGGAATTTGTTCGATGCGATCGTTCTGCTCCTTCATCTGTTTCTGCATGGTTAGCAGTAAATTTTGTAATTCTGAGTTATTAGATATACCTGGTCTCGTTTCGAGAGATTCATTAGGAGTATCTCCTCTTCCTGAGTTTGCCAACCCAGATTGAGGATTTTCCATGGTGATGGTGTTATTGGGGGTTGGCGTCGGCGGAGTAGGTAACGCTGCCGGTAATCCTCTCGCAAATTCTTGCAAAGCTTGGCTGACATACTCTGCAATCATTTTCTTTACACGATCTTGTTCCACAGTTTGATCATTATCACCATTGTTGTTATTGGACCTTTCTGGGGATTGTTCCCTCGAACCACGTGGAGTTCCTGAAGGCGATGGAACTGGGGTTCCATTCCTTTTCTGGTTGTTGTCATTGGAGTTTGACATAATTATGAGGATATCACTTGAAAAGTAAACAAAGATTATCAGATTCTCGGTAACGGAACCAATCTGTTTAACCAAAGAATTAGACCCTTTGACTAAAGCTTATTTTTAAGATGAATACGAGTTACTGATAATCAAGGTAATGGAGAAAAATGAATAATAGACAGTATTGCAGAAATATAAAAAATCAAAGTTAATTGTATTCCAGAATTAGATGCCTTTACAAGGTGTATTCCCCTCCCTTATATAGGAGATTCTTATAACGTACGACTCTTGCTATGGTTACTCATTAATGACTAATTATGACATTAATGAGGCGTTACAAAGGATAACGGTAATTGGGGTTTGGTTACATAACGTTCGAGTAATCAATTGTGGGTCCTTGAATCTGCCCGTAGCTTTGTCTAGATTCATTCTGACTGTGCCTCTCTCCCATTTTGATCAAGTTGTGTTTCCTGTGACTGATAAGTTTGTGGGTTTACTGAACCGTGCCTCTTTGTACCGTACCTCTTCCAAGAATCTCATCTAGCTGTCGCATTTTTCCTGTGTCCACGTGACTGGCCGAGTTGTCAAAAGTTGGCTTACGTGATTACCAATACAGTTTCCTCGTTGCAGCTTCTGATGGGAGCTTCCCTAACTTTGAAGGATCATCGGGATTGTATCCAGCTTTCACAAATAACTTGTAAGTGTTAGGATCAAAACTTTCATCTGTCCGCTTTGTAAGGAGTGCTACATTCTGCAAATGATTTTGAGCTACAAACCCTGCAAGCGGCTTTGAGGACAACTTTACTACCTCAATTCGTTTTACCGGAAGAGTTAACTCCTTTAGTGTGTTGGTTTGGATATTAGATGATTCGACCCCGTATTTCTTCCTTTTAGGGACGTATTGGAGCTTAGGACTTACTTTCTTGCCATAAGATACAATATCCCATCTATGAGATTTATTCACGTTGGGTTGTACCTCCTCAGTAACAGCTTTGGCTTTACCAATAGTTACCTCAACTCTTTTATCTATGGGCTCGTCATTCTTGCTTTTTATGCCATCATCAACTTTTAGCTCCTTCACAATGTGGTTCTTAAAGTAGAACTTTGCATCAGCGAAGTGTGACTCTGCCTCGGTGAATGGCGCATCATCGGCAACTATCGTCTTCTCGACTCCACCCTCGTAGTAATTTAAACATTGATGGTAGGTAGACGGACTGCCTTATTCTCATGTATCCAAGGCCTTCCAAGCAAGACATTGTATGAAGTCTTCGCATCGATCACATGCATCCATGCACTTGATTGCATATCTTTAATCGTGATTCCCAGCCTGATCGCGCCTATGGCTCTTTGCCCCCCTTGTTTAAATCCTTGGATCATCACACGACTTTCTTAGAGTTCGTTCATAGGAATACCAAGTTGTTTCACAGTGTGAATTGGAAAAATGTTCACTGAGGATCCTCCATCAATGAAAATTTGCTTTACCCTTTCATCACGTATATAGCCAACCAGGTACAATGGGCGGTTATGAGGAGTGTCACCTAGAAGAAGATCGTCATTTATGAATGTGACTTTTTCCTCACAAGCATTGACTTCTTGAGGAGTGGACTCGATGAGCTTTTCCGAAGATGGTGCCAATGGTAGATCATCACTCTTTTCTTTCCCTTCGTCATAATGGCAACAAGAGGCATCAATACCCCCATGAGAAATCTTCGTGCGGAACCAACTTGGTACAAACTCTTCCAAGGTCACTGGATGTCGTGGCTTTTGAGGGTGGTGCACCTCCACCTTCGCTTTCTTTAAGTGCTTAACTGGGTTCTATCTCCCTAGTCTTCTTCTACCATCTTTCTTTTTGGTTGTTCTACTGATTCTTTTCGTGGGTTCATTTTGTGGCGCCTACGACGAGTCACCAAAGTCTTCAACTTTGTGGTTTTCCAGTAATTCGTCATCTTTACTTTCTTTAAAACCGCATAATTCATCCGGACTGAATGAGCCAAAGGTGATAGAAACTTGGTTCGTGCTTGCCTTCTCATCTTCAAGCACGATCTTCTTTTCGCGAGCCAAGTCCATAACTTTTTCCTTAAAGACAAATTACTTCTCTAGAGGATGGCTCACGATTCGATGGTACTTGCAGTAATTTGGGTCATTTGTTCTCCCAGCTTCATTTGGTCGCTTCATCTCCGGAAGCTCAATGAGATTTAACTCGAGGAGTTCTTAAAAAATAGCCGGCACATCATGGGTACTCTTTCTCTTGCATTTCTTTTAGAGTCAACTTTCCACTTGGATTGTCTTGAAACGGAGTGGATCTCATACTCTGGTTCTTGCTCACTTTCGTCGCGAACCTCGCAGGTGATGTGTTGACATTCATAGCTTATTTATTTTCGAATCTTGGTACAAACCTGCTCCATTTTCTGACTTCTTGCTTGTCGTTCCCTTTGCAAGGTTCATAGATGGGCAACATTTCATTTTCGGCGGAGGCCATGCTCAACTCCATGTCATGGGCACAAGTTGCAAGTTCTTCAAATATGCTAGGCTTGATACCTTGCAAGATGTAACGCAATACCCAATGCATACCTTGGATGCACATCTTTATGCCAGAGGATTCACTAAGCATATCTTTACAGTTGAGGCTTGCATTCCTCCAACGATTGATAAAGTCGACAACTGGTTCACTCTTCCGTTGACGTGTATTTGTGAGTTCTATCATACTCACAGTACGTCTCGTGCTATAAAAGCGATTTAGGAATTCTTGCTCTAATTGATCCCAGCTATCAATAGATCCAGCCTCGAGGTCCGTGTACCAATCAAAAGCATTTCCTTTTAATGGGCGAACAAATTGCTTGACGAGTAATCTCCATAAGTTCCAGCATTGTCGCATGTCTCAACGAAGTGCGCCACATATTGCTTTGGATTGCCTTTTCCATCAAACTGTTGAAATTTTGGAGGTTGATAGCCAACATGCATCTTCAACATATCAATCCTTGCAGTGTACGGCTTCGCGTATGTAAGGGAAGACTTGGTAGAAACTTCGTACTTGCTTTATAGTTCCTTCGATGAACTCCTTCAGTTGATCGATTGGAATCATCCCTTCAGACGAGATAGGGATAGACTTATTGGATGCAACTTGTCTTGGGGGAGGATCAATCTCTTGAACTTCTGGGAGCTTGCCAGGTGCATGGGTAGATTCTTCTTCCATCAAGATTCCCACCCTGTCTGTTAGCTTGTCAATTCTAGCATCTTGATTTTGCATGCATTTGGTCAAGCTAGCGATCGCTTCCGTCAGGTTTGCCAACTGCTCCTCCACATATGACGTGTTTGTCACCATGGCTTGCATGATTGTTGTGGACGGTGGAGAGTAGCACGGATTTTTACACAGATTGATCCTTGATTGGCTCACGCTCTGTGGGGTAAGTGGGGAGGATCCATCACTTGAAGTGTCATCATCTTCCTTCACAGAAGAGTGCTTGGATCCGGAGAGGTCAAGCATAACAAGAGTCTTCTTGATCTTTTTAGCAACATCGCTTCCTCCTCCAGGTGCGTTTGTGAAAGATCTTGCTCCTTTTGAGGATGAAGATCCCAAAACAGGGGTAGATGCAGACGACACTTGGGGTGCTTGTTGTCCTAACAAGCTTGCTTTGCTCCTCGTGACTGGCCCAAAGCTTCCAAAGGTAACTTGGAGTATGTTTTCCACATCAGCATAGAATTTGGAATTAGCAGCCTTGGCGGAAGATAAACTGGAGTTGATTTTCTTGAAAGCCATTTCGTTGTTCTTAAACTTTGGTGATTGAAAAGCTGAGATGAGAGGTAGAGATTGCTCACTGGGCGTGCCAGAATTTGTAGACAATAAATTGCGTCGAGAAAATTAAAATCAAGACCGAAAAATATTGCAACAATCGTAGTATTTTATTTCGAATATTATGAGTGTACAATCTCTATGAATCCTATGATTCTTCTTTTCAATATAAATTCAAGGGCCTTTGAGCTTGATCCTGAATTTTAATTTGATTTATCCGTCGCGAACACTTTGATTGTTGCCATGAATTGTATCACGAACAAGTAACCTTGATCTTGAACGCCTTGTATTTGATTTGACTTCGTTCTTGATCTTGAATACTTGAATTGTTCTTCGTTCTTGAGCTTAAACTTGATTTCTTGAACTTGAACTTGATTGCTTGAAACTTGAAACTTGTAGAGAAATTTGTGGTGTTTGATCCACGAGCTCTCTCTTGCTTCTTGTTATAACTTTTGGTCCTCTTTTTTGAGTTATGAAGACCCCTATTTATAGTTGTGGGAGGGAAGAGTTGTGATAAGAACAAACTCTTTCCGACCAATCAAATTGAAGTGTGACATGACCGCATTTGATTGGCCAGAACATATCACTTGCACACGTGGCGCAATTTCATTGGCCTTTGATGTGACTTGGCATGCTTTATCATTTTGACACGTGGCACGATCCTATTGGCTCTTCCGCTTGACTTGGCGCGCCACGTCATTTGACACGTGGACATCAATTTGGGTCTTTAGGAAGATCTTGGACTTAATGAAGTGGGCTCATCATTTGTAGTCCAATTAAATGGGCTAGCCCAATAGATTAAGACTTATTTATTTAATCCATATATATTGGATTTATATAATTAATTCATTTATATTAGCCCGTAATATTTATTCGGACTAATATATTTAAATATAGTCAAAATTATTTTATTGAATTTAAATTCAATAAATTTTGCATGCCTACAAACGTAAAATAGAAATAACTTTAAATATATAAAAACTGTTATTTTCGTAAAAAAAAATATTTAGGTATGTTTAATTTCAAATTCAAAAAGAGTAACTAATTATTAACAACATATAATGAATAATTTAATTTTTTTAAAAATTTAAATTCAAAAAGAAATTAATTATTACCTAAGCTAACTAACTTTGTCCTGAATTGCCAAGTGACCTATTGCGGGGCTCTCATTTGACTTAGTGTGAAGGTTTTTTCTTCTTCTTTTAATAATATATAAATTATGCGATACAACTATAAATTTATTACCTATTTGTAGGTAATATTTACAAATTAGATTTGATAACAGTTTTAAAAAATTGAGAATTAATAGCCTATAAGAGAAGAAATTATAAATGATTATTTGTAAGAAGATAATTGATAATCCAAAGAAGGATGTATATAATTTGCTTTAGTGTGAGAAAAAATAAAGATAATTTGGAAAGTTACAAGATATTACACAAAGAAAAAATCAAAAAAGTCAATAAAATAATTTGAAAAGTTACAATATGATTCATGTATATGATATCTTTAAAATTAAAAAGAATGGCAAAAACTAGAAACAAAAAAAAAAAAAAACTTAAATCAATAAGGAATAATTTGAAAAACATAAATTTATAGTGAAGATAGTTTTATCTTGAATAAATTAATTTTCTGTTTCTGCTTCTGCTGCCGGTCAAAAGTACTTTTGCATCTTGACCAAATAACTTCAATTTTCTAAAAAGTAATTTTTTAAAAAATAAAAAAGTAACTTTGGCCTCCCAAACTCTTAATTTTAGTTGTAAATAATTTTTAAATAAGTAGGAAAAGGTAGTTATTTAAAGCTGAATGGTTATTTTGCATAAATTGCTCCATTCTTGTATATAGAGATTGTTTTAGCTCCCATTCAGGTATTTCGTCTTTATCTTTTTATTGCCCTTTCGGCAAACGCGCAGAAGTTATGCTTCTGAATGCTGAGTAGCAGATTATTTTAACCCCAATTTTCTTTTTCTTGAAGAAGTTCGAAAGACGGGTAGCATTGGTAATTTACACTGAATTCCAGTTTAGATTTGTGCAAGTTTACTACAATGGTAGGTAAGAGCTTTTTTATCCCCAATTCGTTAAATGGTTGCGTATTAAACGTACCGTACGAGTGTATTGTAGGAGTATGTAGACCAAAATAGATGCCGAGAACTGGCCAAGTCATCATCTTTTTACCGCAGGATATATTCAGAGGTATGCAGTATCAGTCAACTCTAAATAGCAGAGAGTGTTTTTTTATTGCTTTAATTTGTTTTTTGGTAATGAAATTAGTTACCTTGATATCATGTTCAGCTTTTGCACTATCAAAGACAAGCCTTTTGATAGTTCATGTTTTTTCTCCTATTAGTTTTTCAGTAATTGTAGTATGTTCATCTAGAAGCTGAATGTAAAGAGAGCTAAGGATGTGTTTGGCATGAAGGAATATGTTTTCCTAGAAAATAAGAGAAAATATTGTCCAAAAGTTTATATATAATCTAGGCAAACACAATGGGGGTGGGTCGTGGCAGTTGATTTGTTGAATTAGAGGAGGGCGGAGGGGCGGATTGAGGGGTGGGGTGGGTCAGGGGTAGAGTTAGGGGGTTGCGGCGGGGTGTTGGGAGTGGGGAGAAGACAATCAGCGTAGAATGCCACTTATGGAGAGAAAAGCCCCATGTTTTGTGCTTCCATTACCTTTTTCTTATTTGGGTAGTGGGAAGGAGGGGGCTACTGCAGAACTTCTGAATTCATTTTATTTACAAATTTACAAAGGTCAGTTTATCCACCGGGGAGTTACATTGACGCTTAATTTTAATCATTGCTCTCTCTGCGTACCTGTTTGACTTGGCACAGAGATTAAGAAAGAGAAGAAGAACTTTAGCGATTTGTGGTCTTAAACAAGCAATTTATTTGTGTGCCTATAAAATTATGTCATTAAGGATAAAAGACGAAGCTTAAAGTTTAATTATTTTGCAAATATAGAAAAAGGGTCATTCTTTTCGGAATGGACTAAAAAAGAAATAGTCTAATGTTAAATGAAGTGCAAGGAGTATATCATTGACCTTTTCCAATAATTTTTGCAATTTCTGAGGTTCACTGTTGATCATATGATCAGAAACAGTTTAGATGAGTCTTCAGCATGCTTGTTTTTAATGAGTTTTGCATCCGCTATTTTTTGAAGTGCTAGGTTTCTGCTCTAGAGTTTGAGTAATTTGTTATCCAACGACTGTTTTACCCATTTGCCATGATGACACACTCCATTTCCCAAAGAGACCATCTTTTCTGGTTTCTTTGATTTGGTTGCTTCACTTTGTACAGTTTCTAAGATTTAGTACATGGAGAAATTGATGAAGGTCTATTCTAACTTGCGATTTCAAGCATAACGTTATTTGAATTCTGTAATGCTCAATTTCTTTGTGGAGGTTGCTTTACTTGCATTTGCATTGTGTTAGCCAGTAAGGCTCAATCGGTTGCAGCAGATTCTTTACTTCAATTCGTTGTTGCGCAACCATTTTCAGCTGTTTGTGCAACAGTTATGTATGCCTTGTACAATATCACGCTTGACACATTGGTCAGTTTCTAAATTAGAGATTCTAAATGTAACTTTGAACTACTATGCTCGTAGCATTGTTGTGTATTTCTGACATCTAGATTGAATGGTTTATTACTTGCGTTAATATGCTTTAGGCATATTGTTTTTTGGGATTTCCTTTCTCAAATTTTGTTGTATCCGCAGGTAGAAGAGATAGGATGGGAACACCTTGTCAGATTGGGGGAAGATCTGAGACTTCTCAGCTTCCACGTGATGTAAGGATTTTTTTCTTCATTTTTTAACGCTATGGTTGGGTTAAAAAGAGGAAAGATAGGTGTTATTTAAGTGAAAGAAGAGGGTACAGATTAGAATTATGTATGTGAAAGCCGGAACTTAAATTTGGGAAACTAAGTACAAGCAAAAGCACTTAGTTTCTTCATTGCAGCAAGTGGAAGCCCATAATTTACCTTGCTAAGCAAAAGCTTTCAAGATTCTTCTGTGTGCCAGGGACAAGAAAGGAAGAGTGCACATTATTCAGATAACTTTGGATGGAATATATCCTAATCAGCCACCTTCAATATCAGCGGTTGGCATCCTTCAATTTCTGATACTAGAGCCTTGCACTCTTTAGGCAATGTGTTAATCTACTGACATTTCCCAGGACATGCCTTATCTCTTCAATGTGGAATGGTCGATAAACTCAAGACTAAAAGATGTTATCCAACAGTTTCAGCAGGTAATTTTGTATTTGTTTCAACATGTTGTAGATCTCCCTTCATTTCCATTTCTTTGCTTTATTTCATCCAACAAAGACATTACCTTGCCTTATCAAATAAAATTTCATCCATCAAAGACACGCGTAATTTAATTGCGGGTTGTTAAATTCTGTTATAATCACTATATCTTGTTACTGGACTCAGCATATGGATAAGCTTCAGGAGTTTTGGAATATAATGGATGACATTGACCACTCTCTTTTGGTTTCTGACCTAAGATATCCTCAACGTGCTTCGTCACGTCGCCAACTTAATATAAGTATGTGTTTATTTACATAACTGTTCTTTGATGGGTCAGGACCCCTTTATGCCAGAACTGATTCATGTCCATTCGCTTTTGTTATAGGTAATGACTGCCATATCATGTTGTGTATAGATGCTAATGATCCAACATCCCTACCAGAGTAAGTGTTCTCTAAAACCACCAGATTTTACAAGTATTCAAATCTTTGATGATTTATAAATTGATGTGGAGTTCTTCTAGCTGTCGCTTTCTTGGTTCAGATTTTGAGGTGGAGAGATTGAGAGCGATGTGGAGGAGAAACTGCAAAAGATGGTATTTCAACTTCCTCTTTTAGTGCTGACTTGTAATTGTCATGGTCCTTATAGTTGTCTACATTTGGATGCTGATGCTGTTGTCTTATAGTGCTCAAATTAACTGCTTTAAGTAATTATCCGGGAACATGTTAGCCATATTATTCTGCACTTAGTTTTTGTTTCCAATCCATAGAATTTTCTCTATGTTTGGTATTTGAACATTTTAAAAGATGACTGGGGTTTGGGGGGGGGGGGGGTAAGGATCTTTTAACTTTTGCTGAGCTTTTGCTTTTTCCCTAGTTACGTGTCATCAACTCTGATTTCTATTCTATTCGCAGGATGAAAGACAAGCCATTTTCTGAGAATCTTGCAAATGTGTTGGATGTTCAACTTCATGGACCTTCAAGCGTTCAGAAAACTGATCCACAAACTGAATGTGGCATTTGTTATGCGCAATATCTTCCAATTGGTAATCCTATATCCGTAAAATAAACCCATTGATGTTTTTGATGTTGGCATTGACTTTGTGATATCAATCTAGATGATGAACTTGGTGCTAAGAGTGGAAGTGGCACTGATTGTACATGTGAAAATAACAGCTGCAGTAGGGCCTTCCACAGTGTTTGTCTCGGAGATTGGTTGCGTTCCATTACAACAACAAGACAGTACGTTGAGCTCGCTTATCTTGATTCTGCTTATGATGAAAACATATCCTTAACATTTTGTTATTTACCATCTCTTGTTTTCATTATGGGTTCTAGTTCAGTGTTGGTGGGAAAAAGTTTCCTAGGTTAGTTGATTTTATAGCCAGGCCAAGTTGATGCAATCCTGTAGATAAAATAATGTTCTGGGAAGGAACAGATATTGCCAATTGGAGGAGAAGCTAATGAAATGTCTGAGTATTTATCGTACCAGTTTATACACTAACGCACCTGATAAGCACTGGAGAAAAGCTACGCGAATAAGGAGAGTTTAGTTAGACAAGATTTTGCTTGAACTAGTTATAGTGAAAAAAGAAAGTCTATATGCTTTTTCAAAATTAGGCACAGGCTCTATCTTGAATGAACTTCGTAGATAAGTCATATCGTTTAATGTTACCATGAAATATGCACTCTTTCATAATAAGAAGTTCTGTTTTTCATTTTCTTTTTTCTTTTGAATGCCATTGATTACCCTCTAATTCAAATTGACTTCTTGTTGCATGATTATAGAGAGAAAATTAAATTCGAAATCTCCTAGTGCTAATCTGGAAATATATGGTGGGGATAGACATTGTTTGTTTTGGTTTTGAGGAACATATAGAGAAAACTGTATACAAAGAAGTATAAGTGAGACCTGTATACCTTTTGGCATAATTAAACTCTCTCTTTTGTGTTTTGAACAACTTTTTACCTTTTGCTTTTTCTTACCTTTATTACTTTAATTAAGGAGATATTCCTTTTTCAATTCAGTTATCACATTCATCTGCTCTGTTTGTTTTACAGGTCATTTGATGTTCTATTCGGGAATTGTCCATACTGCTCTGATCCAATTGCTGTCAAAATCAATACTAGGAAGTAAAATAGTAAGTTACCCCTATCAAATATTTGTGATAATTTAGCTCGCCGTGCACAGATTACTTCGAGTGATAGAGAAGGCTGGAGATTTAGGGGAACATTACTTTGTTCGACCACCTCTCCATTTTGTATAGTGAATTTGAAACTTCTTTAGACCATGTTAAATCTGCATTGAGAAGATGTTGCTTTCAAGTTTGAGCAGCACTTTATTTGAGTCAATTAGTCATGAATATGATTTGCATTTGTCATTCAGAGATGTGGAACAACCTAGTAAGTGAAACAACAACAAACCCAGTGTAATCCCCACAAAGTGGGGTCCGGAGAGGATGTAACAAGCTCGCGCACAAGTAAACTCGCTTGTAGTATTGCCCTTACTAAACAATTACAAGGAATAACGATGGAAATAACATAGAAGAACTCATAAGGAGGAGGTTAGAAGCAGAGACGTACGGAAGGAGATGAGAAAATCAGAGATATAGAGCAGAGATGACAGAGAACATATTCAACATCACAATTGCATAATCCTTCTTACTAACCCCTAGTCCCCTTTTAACCATTTGCTAAATGGGCCTGCATCCCAAATAAAACTCTCCAACATTTTACTCAGCCTAATAACCCCAATTGACTTGGCCCCATTCACCTCTTCTAGCCCATAGGCCCTTATGGGTTCACAACAGTAGTGTGTACGCAGACCTTAGCCTTATCTTGTGAAGGTAGGGAAGTTGTCTTCGATAGACCTCGGTTCAAGGAAAGATGAAAAAGAAGCAGAAACTAGTAAGTGAAACAAAGTAAACTAATTTTTTTTTGCTTCATGAAGTTTTTGTCCTGCTATTATATCATGATCATCCTCATAATATGGAGGGTTTTGCCCTAGTTGAGCATATATCAAGGCACATTTAGTCAAAACTATTATTTTTGGGCCAGTTAGCGCTCACGGTTTGATACTTGGTGGATAATAGGTCAGCTATACACAGAATTTTATGCACATTTTGAATCTACGTTAAATTTTAAATTTGCCTCTTATCAAAGACATTAAAAATGTATAGACAAGCATTCCTGACGTTTCTCGCATGAAATCAACAATGGCTGGATCGTCTCACAAAAGTGGATTATTCCTTGCATTCTAAAGAGGGTTTTAGGATGTGGAAAGAAGGAATTCATCAGTGTGAATTTCTAATGTCTCATAGTTCAAGTCGTAGTTGAAAGAGACTAATATATGTTGAAGTTAGCGCATAGTTGTGTTTTATGTGGGCTGCAACTTAAAAAAAGTTAGAAGAATCTAAAGTAAATTTCTAGAGGAATTTTCAGAAACTACTATAGTTTAGTGATTATTTATGATACGTAGCTACAGTTACAATATTTATTACTAAACTTACGTTGCTAGTGTCCTGTCGTATCAATGAATACAGGGTTGGTAAATATGCTAAAATCAGGGGAGGAGATCTGTTTATAAATTAGCGTGTATCGTCACGCTAAAAGATCTCAATCTACAAAATTGGAACACAAACTCTTTACTCTTTCATAATTAGAAGATTTTTGGTCCAATTTTCAAAAAGCTTACGTCGTGAAAATAGTATTCGAAGCTTGCAAATACGCATTCAAATTTATAGAGGACGCTTTAGCGATACAACATACAGATGTTTTGAGTGCATTTGATGTTGTGTGCCGACTGAATTTGATTGGATTGTTTTTCGTCCGCCATTGATATCTTAGTTCAGAAAGTGTTGAAATTGTTACAAGTATTAAAAGCAGAAATGGTAATTGAATCTACGAATTCATTGGCTGGCTTTAATATCTAGAAAAAGCTTTGTGAACAATGTTCGGAGATCCTTGAACTCGCCCTCGACCTATGTTTTAAACCACCTATTAAAAACTGGTTAGCATATAATGTATGGACTACTTTTTGTCAGAAATATAAAGAAATTCTAAATACACTATTAACATTAATATGTAATCACATTACTTAAAAATTTCTTAATAGTGTAGTTCTTCCCTCACGAGACACAACTCATCTGATTTGGTATTAGTAGGGACGTTACCATGGACAGGGGTGTTTTTGTTTCACTTGTTGCTTGGCCTTTTGGTGAAATTGGCTTCTTAGTAGGTAAAACAAATAGCTTATTCCCCATCTTAGCTGTAGGAGGATTCTTGGAAGGAGGATTTGCAACAACATGTGGTGTTGGATTCTTTGCAACAACAAGTGGTGTTGGATTCTTTGCATCATAGTTGTAATAAGTAAGGAGGTTTACACGTCTAAAATCACGTGTACGTACATAACTAGTAGTATGAAAAAGGAAAGGAAAGGTGATAATAATATATAAATTCGTAGCCATCAACTAGAATATTCAAAATCCGGTGTTACAACTACATGAGCATTTACTAAGGAGTACAATAATAATGCACCATATGTCTAGAATGTAAATAAGGCAGGATTAAGTAAGTAATACGATGTAGACTCAGTGGGCTGCGATATGTAGCCCGGAATTTGCAGCTCACCATAAAGTCCCCTCAGCAGCTGCGCGAAGGTGACCACAACATAAACATGTCAGTTCTTGCCCATTTAGTGTAGAAGTGCAGCATGGGTACACAAATCAACGCGTACCCAGTAAGTATATAGCCTAACCCCGGAGAAATAGTGACGAGGGGTTGACATCAACACTTATTAGAGGTCCAATAAAGCAATATAATAAATCATAAGCAGATATGAAGCACACAGCAATAATGGGGCCAATCTGTAAGTTACATAATCTTCCAAAAATTTCTTTTAAAGGTATGAATTTCTCAGTCTTATATTCCACCTCAACAGCTCAGATGCATCAAGTACCAGTATCAAACAGATAAGAAATACCATATAAAATACCAGGCATTAGTGGAAGGATAATCTCTTGAATACTCGGACTGCCTGCGAAATAACACACGATTATGCTGAGGTCATTCTGCCCGATCCAGAATAATATGTACACTGCCGAGGGTTGAGCGACATGAACCATAGATGCATCTATTATACTGTCGAGACGTTTGGCCGCTCCTCAAGGAAATTATCGAATTACGAGACACGTGCTTACAATACAGTATATGAGCACAAAGTGAATATAACCTCTACAGTTTTTCAAATAACTTGCCAACAACTCAAGGTGATAAGGCTCGGCCTAATATATACGTATATTTCTAAATCAATTTCAACTATAAATTCAATTAATTAAGCTAGCATAATGAGTTCAAATAATTCAAATATTACTTGATAAAGTCCTAAGTCTATCCGGACATAAACATGATTTAGCTACGTACAAAATCTTGTCAGCTCGTGTACGTAGCATCCACAACTAGTAGCGCATAACAATTACATCACCTAAGGGGTAGTTTCCTCCTCGCAAGGTTAGACATGAGACTTACCTCGCTTCAAAATTCCATAAACGGCTCCAACGCCTAACACCTCAACTCAAAGCCAAACGTTCCGAAACTAATCAAATAACGCGCAAATCAATCAAAATATACTCAAATGTGTATAATTTAACAATTTATAATAATTCTCAACCTCGCTTGAAAAGTCGACAAAGTCAACCCTCGGGTCCACGTACCGGGTTCCGAAATTTTTTGAAGATAAACTTTACTCATAACATCACGAACTCAAATATATAATTTATTCTCCATTCCACGTCCAATTTCGTGGTCAACACCCAAAAAAACCATATTCTAGGGTTTTCTCTTAAAATCCCACAATTTTCATAAATATTCATGTTTTAATCCACATGTAAACCATGTATTTAACTCAAAAGGTGTAGAAATCACTTACCTAAAGTTTGATGATGAAAATGGCACTCCAAAATCGCCCCAAAGTCGGCTTCCAATAAGGTGAAAATGAGCCAAACCCCCGAAATATAGCTTTTGGCCATGTATTTACCTTTTGCGATCACGAAACACAACTTTTCTCAGCTCAAAATTGCCCTCCGCGATCACGGAAAATCAATCGTGATCGCGAAGAACAAGCTGCACAACTCCTCCAGACAACCTCTAGTATAATGGTCATAACCTTTTGTACAAACTCCAAATGACAATTGGTTTGACTTTCTGAACACTAGGCACCAAGGGTTTCATTTTTGGATCATCCCCATATTCCTTATAGATTGCAAGATATAAGTTTCCAAAGTCAGCCCTGCGCAACAAAAATTCTTCTTCGCGAACACAAATCTGCCTCCGCGAACGCAATTCACAGACCCCTTTCTCCCATTTTTCTCTGCGCGAACGCGATCCAATGTCCGCGAACCCGATGCAAACTGCTGTAGCCAAGAGCCATGAATTAAAAATGGCCTAGAAATTGTCCGAAACCATCCCGAAACTTACCCGAGCCCCTCGAGACTCCGTCCGAACATACCAACAAGTCCAAAACATGACCCGAACCTGCTCGAGGCCTCAGATCACACCAAACATTGACGATCAAAATCCTTCTTTTAACTTTCAAACATCCAAACTTCGACGAACGCGTCCGAATCATACTTAACAATTCCGGAATGACGCCAAACTTTACGTACAAGTTACAAATCATGATACGAACCTATTCGATGGCTTGGAACCCCAAACGGACATCGATAACACCAAAATTCACTTCAAATCAAACTTTAGAAATTCTTAAACTTTCAAAATTCAACTTTCCGTAATAGGCGCCAAAATGCTCCCGGACCACCCGATACTCAACCCGAACATACGCCCAAGTGCGAAATCATCAAACGAATCTATTGGAACCTTCAAATCCGGATTCCGAGTTCGTTTACTGAAAAGTCAAACCTCAACCAATTTCTAACTTAAAGCTTCCGAAATTAGAATTTTCCAGCCGAATCAACTCTGAACTTCCCGAAATTCAATTCCAACTACGCGTACACGTCATAAAACATGAAGTAAAGCTAATCAATGTCTCAAACCGTCGAACGACGGGCTAGAGCTCTAAACGACCTTCGGGTCATTACATTCTCCCCCACTTAAACATATGTTCGTCCTCGAACGTGCCAAGAACTTTTCCGGAGTTGTCCAAAATCACTGTTTAACACATCGTGCACCTGCCCATGCCACCACAACCCATGTGAGCACATTAGATCGAGCCTGAAGATCCTCCCTATAACCTTGGTTAACAAGCCTTAGAACAAAATTCCAACATCCGGAATTCTCCACGAGTCCCAATTCTAACATACAAACACTGTATCAATCCATTCACATTGTACAAAAACCTGATCATGCACCTATGCTGAAACCACACCGTGCACCACATAAGTCGTCTGCCCATAATAACATCCTCCAACCAATAACTGAAATTCCACGAATCCGATGCCCGCAATACACCTCAGGACACATATAAGCCATTTTCCAACTCTCGCAATGCCGCCACGACGAAAGAGATTCGTTGAAACTCATTACCACCTTCCAAATAAATAAATAATGGGGGTCTCTCTACCTGACAAGAATCATTACCTCATTCTGAATTGAATAACAATATTTTCTCTTCAATATACGCTTACATAAATCCGATTGCACTGATCTCAGGTCCAATAACCGCGTCTCTCCCAATACAAGTTGATCGGGCAATAAGCAACCTCAAACATTGTCTAAAATCTCATACAACGCCATCAAAGTGGTAACTAGCTACAACTTGAATGTGACCCATAGGAAAGAACGAACTCTGGCAAGGAACCATCCAGCCCGCGTAACGAATAAAACGACCAAACCGATGCTATGGCTCCATATCAGAGATGGGAAACAAGGTACAAAAAACAAGTATAAGGAATCATACTTAACATCTCACTATTGCGGTGTGCAACCCGATCCAAATATGACACTATTGGGGCGTGCAACCCGATCCAATCATGGCATCGTCGCGACGCGCAACCTAATCCACATAACATACCCGTGGCGGCGTGCCACCCGATCCAAACAATATACCCGTGGCGGCGTGCCACCCAATCCACTCATAACAATCAATAAGGAAACACCCATCAAGACGAAATGCTTATACTTAAAAAATGCCTGAATATCGACCACAAACACGCCAAGTGCATAATACAACCCTGGGGGAACGGATAATGCCATACGCTACAAAAACCTAACCACGACTTAGGTGCAATAAATGACCTGCATCTCGAGAGACATCTTGCTCATATAACACCACAAGCTACACGGGATTACAACACGTGCGAATAATCAAGCCGTCTCACAACCCACCTTAGCTGACGATGGGGATAACATCCAACGCCCGAAGACTCCTCGGTAAGAAATGTTATGCCGAATGAACACATCCGAACTGACGTAGAGCATACGCCTACATTAGACCCACCAATGGACCTCAAGCCGATTCTGATCATACTATACTGGGCCAGAACCTTCCAAAGATCCACAATGGCCCTATTCATGGCACACACGAGCAACCGTACAATCTGAACAAACTCCCATAGTCCACAACCAAAGGAATAGAGTGCCTTCCAGGCATAAATCTCATATTAGCGATAATACCATAATCGCCATACTTGGTTTAAATCTTTAACAATAAAGTGACTAACATGTTACACTTATACGATCTCCTCGTGGGATATACCCCACAATCTTTCGCATCCGGTAGAAAAAGCCGAACATTAAGGGCCATTGACCATGCTATTTTCACAGTGCTAGTCAAGGATCCACAAATCAATATACAATGCCTCTTACCCTAGACACCGTTCTCAGGAGACACTAAGATAATTCCATCTTACTCTAAACATCTGAAATTCCCCCCTCCTTCGAGCTCGTGACATTTTTGCCAACATCGAACCGCAACCTTGATCCTCCACTTCCAATTCCCATGCCGCTCACTACACCTATCATGTCGCTACATAAGAGTACAAGAATTCATCATAACCTTGAACCACTATTAGAATAAGCACTCCATTGTCTAGGAACCTTTCACTTAACTCATTTCAGAAGAACCATTGCAACACGCAACTGAATCCCCATAACCGCAGAAAATACAAACCTCAAGTCGTGGTCTAAACCATCATAACTCTTACGAAATCCATTTACACATAACAAGGCTATTAGAACCAAATACCTCACAAATCAATCAAATTATGGTGGCTGTCAAGCCCGCACGTACAACCACCAACCACCTGTTTAACTTAACACGCTGAAGGAACTGATCATTGTCAGAATCATGCTGATTCAAACCATTACCAACCGACCCAACTTCCTCCAATTTACTCTTGACCTGCCTTTGAAATAATAATAGTTCCATTCAAAAACATAACGAAACTCGATCAACACTCATCCCGAGTGACCCAAATTACGAGATCACATTGTCTTAATACCCACTGCAAAAACTCGATCCTTAACCACACATCGGACCTAAAATCCTTAGACACCGCGCTTACATCCTTGAACCCATTAGAGCTACTATTGAGAGGCACCCACTCTGACCTGTTCTCGAGTATAATCAAACTCCAACGCTCTGTTAGCACACGAACACTCCCGAAGAAGCAACCAGGTGAATTCTTTTCCTTGTACATCACCTCCATAAGAAGCATAAACTCCGAGTCTTCCCAAAACTTGCACATGAATTGGTAAGGCCAAATATATCACACATTCATCAAGTTCTTTGCTCGAATTACCCCTAATGTTTTCTTTTCTTAGTCATAAATAATCCACCAATGCACCGATAACCAGAAACCGCACGACCAGACAACAACACGATCTAATCGTAGGCGGTGGGCTCCCCCACTTAGCTTTAAGCTACAAGCACATAAATCTAGAATCCACAAATATTCCTCATTCCCAATTACTATGATCTCTCATCATTAACTCGCCAAACCTCTCGAAATATCTTGTTAAATTCTTCCTAAAATATCCCGAATTATCGACCATAATTGACTATTCGACCTCCTACTGGGTAGTAAGTAGAACTCCCCATAGAAGCTTCATCAGAAATCATGCAACCACTGACTTGCTCACAGGACATAACTCACCTATGGAATTTCCATACCGACATCTTCCCACGACGTTGCACTGGGTACAACTACTACGAAATTAGTAAACCCTCTTGAGCCCATGTTCGTCCACCGGCTGTACAAGTCTGTCCATTCCCCATTGACATCAATTGAAAGTCTGACAATACATTCCAAACTCAAAGTCATGTTGCATCCAAAACGATAATCAAGTTTTCACACCCTCTTCATTTCAAGCAAACACCTTTCTGTCGTATTCAATCTTACTCAGTACAGTAGCCATCATTCCAAATAAAGTCCGTAGACCTAGTCACTTTCCACCATTTCTTCCAAATCGCTCTAAACTTTCTCAAGGCACGTGGCTATCCTACCACAAAATCCATACTCGACTCTGCCACTCCCACTGCGGTTAAATCATCTCCTTTAAGCGACCTCTCGACCTCTGCTTTTCACACTTGACCTGCTAACAATTCAACCACAGCGAGACACCTCCTACCATGTCCTTCCTCATTTTTCGCTGCCCAATTGCCGCCTCAAATCAAAATCCATCTCTGTAGCACCTGAACTGATAAATTTTCTACCAACTCTAAGCCTCCTCGAAGATAATCTTTCTCGAGCCATCATCATTAGAAACACCGATTCGATTCTGAAACCGCTACAGACTGCCATCTCTGACAACCGCTTCTCAGGCACCATTTCACAACACCCTACCCCGAAGGCAAATCAAGAAGACCATAACACCGACGAGCCATAATGCGTTCAACAAGGACGACGACACCACATCACAATCGAGATTTCACCATGCTCGAAAATATCAAGTCCCGTTACTCCATCAACCAAAGCCTGAACATCCATAGTTCGATTGCCTTTCCTCTGCTGGCATTAAATGCTGAACCTCTAAACCATGCACTGAGAAATCATCCTTTCGAGTCATTCACTACCTCGACACATAAACACGCACCCTACAATTACACCAACACTGTGCAATAACAACGCATGAACATCATAATAATCTGTGCATAGCCTCGAAACCATAGGAAATACAGATACTGGGCTGAAACGACAAAACACCCTTCCGCAAGGCGACCATAATAGTCTTCCCGAATACGCAGGGAGAAACATCCTGCACCACGTCTGCAGTACCACTACAACTCCTTGATGCCCAATTGATAATAAGTGCTCCACGACACATAAGATTGAGTAGGAAGGAAATGAAAGCATAAGTTCCAATGGAATCAAACCGCACGAAGAAGAATCAAGAAGGGAAGTTCTCCTAACAGCCATGTAGCTTCTCGAAGATAAGTACAAACGACTTTGTACCGATCCACAAGACTCTACTAGACTTGCTCATGACTCGTGAGACCCAAGTGAACCTAGAGCTCTGATATCAAACTGTCACGACCCAAAACCCACTACTATAGGTAGCGATGGCGCCCAACGTCGCTATTAGGTAAGCACACGGTGAACTAACAACTTAATTATTCATATTATTATTTTTGAAATCATATTGTAATTAAGGAGGTTTAAACCTCTAAAATCACGGGTACATACATAACTAGTAGTATGAAAAAGGAAATGAAAGGTGATAAAAATATACAAATCAGTAGTCATCAACTAGAATATCCCAAAATCCGGTGTCACAAGTGCATGAACATTTACTAAGGAGTACAATAATAATACAACATCTGTCTGAAATGTAAAAAACATAGGATAAAGTAAGTAATACGACGAAGACTCTGTGGGGTACGATACATAGCCTGGAATTTGCAGCTCACCATAAGGTCCCCTCAGCAGTTGCGCCAAGGTGACCACCACATAAACCTGTTAGCTCATACCCATTTAGTGCAAAAGTGCAGCATGAGTACGTAAATCAACGCGTACACAGTAAACATGTAGCCTAACCCCGGAGAAGTAATGACGAGGGGTCGACATCGACACTTACTCGAGGTCCATTAAAGCAATATAATAAATCATAAGCAGATATGAAGCACACATCAATAACAAGGTCAATCTGTAAGTTACATAATCTTCCAAAAATTTCTTTTAAAGGTATGAATTTCCCAGTCTTGTATTCTACCTCAACAACTCAGATGTATCAAGTGCCAATATCAAACGAATAAAAAATACCATATAAAATGCCATGCATTAGTGGAAGGATAATCTCGTGAATATTCAGACTGCTAGCGAAATAACGCACGATTATGCCGAGATCGTTCGGCCCGATCCAGAATAATGTGTACACTGTCGAGGGTTGAGCGGCACGAACCATAGATGCATCTATTATACTGTCGAGGCATTCGACCTGCTCCACAAGAAAAGAAGAAAATTACCGAATTACGAGATATGTGCTTACAATACAGTACATGAGCACAAAGTGAATATAACCTTTACCGTTTTTCAAATAACTTGCCAACAACTCAAGATGATAAGGCTCGGCCTAATATATACATATATTTCTAAATCACTTTCAATTATAAATTCAATTAATTAAGCCAGCTGAATGAGTTCAAATAATTCAAATATTACATGTAAAGTCCTAAGTCTACTTAGACACAAACATGCTTTAGCTACGTACAGACTCTCGTTACCTCGTGCGTACGTAGCACCCACAACTAGTAGCGCATAACAATTACATCACCTAGGGGGTAATTTCGCCCTCACAGGGTTAGACATGAGACTTACCTCACTCCGAAGTTCCATAATCGGCTCCAACGCCTAACACCTCAACTCAAAGCCAAACGTTTCGAAACTAATCAAACAACGTGCAAATCAATCAAAATATACTCCAATGCGTATAATTTAACAATTTATAATAATTCTCAACCTCGCTCGAAAAGTCGACAAAGTCAACCCTCGAGCCCCCATTCCCGGATTCCTAAAATTTTCGAAGATAAACTTTACTCATAACATCACGAACTCAAATATATAATTTATTCTCAATTCCACGTCCAATTTCGTGGTCAACACCCAAAAATACCATATTCTAGTTTTTTCTCTTAAAATCCCACAATTTCCATAAATATTCATGTTTTAATCCACATATAATCCATGTATTTAACTCACAAGGTGTAGGAAATCACTTATCTAAAGTTTGATGATGAAAATGGAACTCCAAAATCGCCCCAAAGTCCGCTTCCATAGGAGGAATGAGGTGACATGAGCCAAACCCCCGAATTATAGCTTCTGACCATGTATTTACCCTTTTCGATTGCGGAAAATGCTTTGCGATCTTAAAGCACAACTTTTCTTAGCTCAAAATTGCCCTTCTTGATTGCGGAAAACCAATCGCGATCGCGAAGAACAAGCTGCCTAACTCCTACAGACAGCCTCTAGTATAATGGTCATAACGTTTGTACAAAACTTCAAATGACAAACGCTTTAACTTTCTGCAAACTACACACCAAGGGCTACAACTTTCATTTTTGGATCATATCCAAATTCTTTAAAGATTGCAAGGTATAAGCTTCCAAAGTCGGCTCTGCGCATCAGAAATTTCTTCTTCACGAACGTGTATCTGCCTCCGTGAACGCAATTCACCGACCCCTTTCTCGCATTTTTCTCTTCGCGAACGCGGTCCAATGTCACCGATCGCGATGCACACTGTTGTATCCAAAAAACAGCAATTAAAAATGGCCTAGAAATGGTCCGAAACCACCCCAAAACTCACCCGAGCCCCTCAGGACCCTGTCCGAACATACCAACAAGTCCCAAAACATGACACGAACCCGCTCGAGGCCTCAGATCACACCAAACAACATCCAAGCTACGAACGGATGATCAAAATCCTTCTTTTAACTTTCAAACATCCAAACTTAGACGAACGCGTCCGAATCATACTTAAACATTCCGGAATAACGCCAAACTTTACGTACAAGTTATAAATCGCGATACGAACCTATTCCAAGGCTCAGAAACCCAAACGGACATCGATAACACTACAATTTGCTTCAAATCAAACTCTAGAAATTCTTAATCTTTCAAAAAGCTAACTTTCATTAATAGGCGCCGAAATGCTCCCGGACCATCCGATACTCAACCTGAACATACGTCCAAGTCCGAAATCATCATACGAACCTATTGGAAATTTCAAATCTTGATTTTAAGGTCATTTACTCAAAAGTCAAATCTCAGTTAATTCTTCCAACTTAAAGCTTCTGAAATTAGAATTTTCCATCCGAACCAACTCTGAATTTCTCGAAATTCAATTCCAACTACGAGTACAAGTCATAAAACATGAAGTGAAGCTACTCAAGGTCTCAAATCGCTGAATGACGTGGTAGAGCTCAAAACGACCGATCGGGTCGTTGCACAACCATACTTGCATAGCAAGAGGCATACCAGCAATCCAATAATACTTTTTCTCGGAATCCATCTTCTTGCTGATAGATTTGATAATGGCAGTGAATGCTTCCTTACCTCATGGGTAATCACAATATTCCTTGTCAACCAAGTCAAAATGAATCCTTGGAATAGGTATGTATTTATGAAATACAACAATGCTATTTTCGGAGCATCTTCATTGTTATCAAAGCCCCAATCCCGTCGTTAATGCAATTTAGCAAAGCAATTTTTCCACAGTTTTAGCTCATCCAAAATATGTTTTTACAAGCCTGTTAAGCTTTTTTTGTGTCAAAAGTAAAATTTGCTTCATCATCAACACAATTTAATCTAGTAACTATAGCAAATTTCCTAGTCTAAAGCGCAATGTGGTACCATTTACATGTATCATAGTTGCATCTAGAGAACTTTCTTTCAACTCTCGCACCATGAAGCACCTGGACATTTGTGCTTGAACCTCACAATGCTGCATATAAAGGAATACACCAAAATAGATTTGACCAAAGACTTTATACTGTTGTGCGATAGTTTTTTCTCTGAGTTCTGAGATTATTTCAGTGTTAGTGTAGCAACACATGTGTGGCGATGTGGTAGGAAGGTGTTTAACAAATAAATTCAATTCCTGCATACAAAACTACAAAAGATAATATTAGTTACCTAATACAATCAAATCATCTAAATAAAGCTACAGAAAGGCACATATACAGTAGCAAAAATATTAAACGTCTGCAAAAATTAACATAGATATGCCATTACATAAATTGTACTCCATGCATTTCAATTTATGTGAACCCATTTGACTGGGCATGAAGTTTAAGAAAAGAGAGAAGACTTTTAAACTTGTGGTATAAAATGAAACACATAATTTTTGTGGCTATAAATCATTGCATAAAAGCAAATTATTAGGTAATTCTTTTTGGCCGGGCTAAAAAGGAAATAGTCACATAAATTGAAACAGAGGGAGTATATTATATCATAAGGATGAAGTATGTGATGTATCAAACTTTGAGTTTTTAAATAAAGCATAAAAAAACAGATACATGCTTGAGAAAATACATTACAAAAATTGGGTTAAGGGATAAATTCAAATAAAGTCGAATAAAAATACGACCACAATCAAAGAATGTACAAAAAAATACAGTGTATCAAGCAAAAAAAAGTATCAAAAATCTTAAAGGTATAATATATATAGAAAAAAAGAATCAAAAAATCGACATCCTGCATAGGTAAAACTCAGAGATATTCAGATTCAAATGGAATTACATGTCAAAATTTACAAAAGACACATAATACATGTATCTATAAGTTAAAAAACAGATACATAATCTTTTCCTTCATTGATCTCGAATGCTTTTCTTTAGCTAGAGTTTTTCCCTTACCTCCTGAAGCGACATCGCTGATTTTTCTCCTCTTTTCTATACATGTATGTACAGAAATTTTTGAAACTTCAACAACCTTTGCTATTCTAGTAGATTTTGCACCTTCATCTTATTTCAATAGTTCTATGGGGTCATTGCATTTTCGCTTCTCGTCTACCATGGCAGAAACAAAGCCTGCAAATATACCTTCTTCATGAGTGATGCACAAATCAAAAAATGACCCATTAAAATTGAGGGAAATACTGGGTATACCTCGAGTTACCCTCTTCGGAGTGCTTAAGCCAGCCCTTAAAATCGAAAATTCTATTTTCTTTTCAAAACCCTAACAATGGGTGTAATTGAATTGCTTAGTATTGTGAAATAGAAGATTCAAAGTGATCTAAGCAAAAAATACCTGAAAACCTTTACCTACTTGTGAAGGAGCATGATATAGGAACAAAATCGTGGTTGAAAATATAGAGAGAAATTGTGATTGTTGAGGAAGAAAGAATTTTGGATAGTAAGGAATTTTAGATTGGTACTGAGAGAGAGAATATCCTTTTGTACTGAGAGGAATTTACAATTAAGGCGTAATACACGCCATTTGTATCCATCTTCTCATATCTGTGATTTTTCTCTCTTTTCAGTATCTGTGCAAAATTCTTTCTTTTCACCTCAACAACCGCGATTTTCTCTCCATGTTCACAATTCAAGCACGATTTTGTTTCTTAAATTGTGCTCCCTCACAAATAGGTAGAGATATTTGGGTAGTTTTTGCTTAGTTTGCTTTGAATCTTCTATTTCACAAAACTAAGCAATTCAATTTCAGCCATTGGTAGAGTTTTGCGAAGAAACTAGAGTTTTCGACTTTAATGGTTTACTTAAGTACTCCAAAAAGGGTAACTCGAAGTATACCGCCTTCCCTTAATTTTGATCTTTTAATCTGCGCATCACTCAAGAAGAAGATGTATTTGCAGGCTCCATTTCAGCCATGGTAGTCAAAAGGCGAAGCAAACAATGCAATGAACCCATCCAACAATTGGAACAAGATGAATGTTCAAAATCTACTAAAAGGGCAGAGTTTGTTGAAGTTTCAAAGTTTCCGCACACAACACAAGTATAAAAAAAATCAGCAATGTTGCTTTGGGGAGCAAGGGAGAAGTCGTTAAAGGCGAACATTCAAAAACACTGAAGGAGAAGGTTATGTATTTGTTTTTAACTTATAGATATATGTATATTTAAAATTATGAAATTGTAATTCGATTTGAATCTATAGATCAGTGATCTTTACCTATACATTATATCATTTTATTTCTATTTTTTATACATTATACCTTTGAGCTTTTTGATATATTTTATGTTTGATACACTGTATATTTTTTCATGCAGTGTATCATTGTTGACGTAGTTATATTTGAGTGTATTTGAATTTGTCCCTAAACCTATTACCTCTACCAAATAAGGTTCCATAACATTTATTCAAGCAGTTTATGTACCCGCAAACAATTTGACTGACCCTGCCCCTGCTACAATATTTGCACATTTAGATTCTACTACCGTACTATCAAGAACCACAACACTAATTTTTGCATGTATTTTTAAGCCTGCATCTATTTTTTATGCTGTATTCATAAAGTCAAAGTTTGATATACCATATGCTTCATCCTTTTGATATAGTGTATGATTTTTGTAATGGCATGTATATGTTCATTTTTGCAGAACTGTCATGTATTTGCTATTGTATCTATGCCTTTATGTAGCTTTATATAGATTATTTTATTGTATTAGGTTGTAAATATTATATTTTGTGATTTTGTATGCATGAATTGAAATTTTTTGTTAAACACTCCCATAACACATCACCACACATGTTGTAAAGACCCGGCCGGTTATTTTGAGTATTGTGTCCCGTCCCCTATTTACTACTTTACTCTATCCTCAATTGTTGTTATGTGACTTGCCGGGATAGTTGGTTTGGTTCCGGGGATGTTCCGGAATAAATTAGGACACTTAGTCCCAAGGTTGGAAGCCTAAGTTGAAAGAGTTGGCCGGATGTTGACTTAAGTGTAAATGGCTCCGGAATAGAGTTTAGATGATTCTGATAGCTCCGTATGGTGATTTTAGACTTAAGAGTGTGTATGAATTTTGATTTAGAGGTCTGTAGGTGATTTTTGCTTGAAATGCGAAAGTTGGAAAATTAGAAGTTTGGAGAGTTTAGAAGTTTGATCGAGAGTTGACTTTGTGGTTAGCGAGCTCGGATTTTGTTTCCTAAAGCTAAAAAAGGTCTGTTGTATTAATTATGACTTGTGCGAAAAATTTGAGGTCAATTGGAGTTGATTTGATAGGTTTCGGAATTGAATGTAGAAGTTGAAATTCATTAGTTTTAATTATGCTTGAATTGGTATGCGATTCATATTTTTTATGTTGTTTACTGTGATTTGAGGCCCCGACTAAGTTCATATCATGTTTTTGGACTTGTTGGTATATTTGGTTGAGGTTCTGGGGGCATCGGGAATGATTCAGACGGGAATCTTATTGAAATTTGGACTAGGGAGAAATTTTTGGGCTGCTGATGTCTGGTGCCATCCCACCTGCTAAGTTTTGGTCAAAGGTGCGTGACCGCAAAAGCAAAGAAATGGTCGTAGGTGCGGTTTGGGAAAAGTTAGGCAGTGGTCGCAGGTGCGAGGGTTTGTCCGCACGTGCGAAGTAGCAGATGCGGAGAGGGGTAGCAAGTGCGAGTTCTGGAAAGGGAGCCCGGGGGCACAGGTGCGGAATGATATCCGCAGTTGCGGATGCGCATTTGCGCATAAGCGATCGCAAATGCTAAAGTGGGCTGGAGGCTGTGGATCGGAGAAGCAATGGGGTGTCGGCAAAAGCAGGACCGCAGATGCGGTTAAGTAGAGCGCAGGGAAAGGCATAAGGAAGATTATATTTGAAGGGTTTCTGTCATTTTGGACATTAGAAGCTCGGTTGGAGGCGATTTTGGAGGGGGTTTCACGAGATTTCTTGAGATAAGACACTTTTGATCATTTTTAGTCAATAATATTGATTACTCATTGAATTTCTCACTTATTTTATGTGTTTTCAAGGTAGCATTTTGGGTGTTTTAGGCGAGGAATTTGAGAGTAAGAATTGGGGATTTGAGTTGTCTTTTGGTGTCAGATTTGAGTAATTTTTGTATAGTTGGGCTCGGGTTGAATGTGTGTTTGGATTTTACGACTTTTGTTGGATTCCGAGATGTGGGCCCTGGGTTCATTTTTGAGTTGACTTTTTGATATTTGCTAAAGATCATAGCTTTATTAATTAGAATCAATTCTTATAGCTTTTGTTGATAGTATAACCTTAGTTTTGGCTAGATTGGATCCTTCTGGAGGCCAATACGCATGTTAAAGGCTTGCTAACAGAGTGATTTGATTTTCTTGACGTAAGTATCTTATTAAACTCGGTTGAGGCACTTGTCGCCTGAATTGTTGTGATAGCTACGTGCAATTGGGTGCACACATTCGTGGGGATGAACCAATGTGCGGGCACCCGGGTCATTTATTTATGTTCGGGTTGTGCTTGAGCTCTTGTAAGCCTAGAATTGATTGTAAAGATTTAAGCTATGATGTTACTGATATTGTAACATTTTGTGTGAAATATTTGAGCCATGTTTGAGGCTACATAGAGGTTTAATCCCTGAACGAACTTGATAAATATTTTTCAGTTATGAAATTGCCGAATTGAGCTATGATAATACATTTTGCACACGCCTACACTTTAGCATATCATTTATACCAGTTCAGGAGCATGAGAATCTTATTTCATTGACCATGCCGGGCGTATTATTTTATAGGCATGCAAATTGTCCGTGCATCACGTGAGTTGTCCGTGCGGATCCAGATATTGACATTATTGGCATGTGAGTTGTCCGTGCAGCATGTGAGTTGCTCGTGTGGGTTCTATTATTAGCACGTTGGTTATCCGTGCAACGTGAAGATACGTTATCATTCCTAGAGGGTCACCCTCTCATGTTTCTCTCTTGATAGTGAGAATACTGATCAGTGGTTTGGAACAGATATGGAAAGTTGAGAGAATCTAGCTAGTGTAGTGGTGGATTTTATATTCCTTGATCATTTATTTTGCCTCCTCTACATGTCGTGATATTGTCTGAGCAGAGTATTTGAGAAACTGTACACATACACACACAGATATTTCTCACGAAACTTGATGAGTTACTTAAATATTGTTGTGTTCCGGTTTAAAAGATGGAACTACACCGGAAAAGCTAGTATCATCAATAACTTAAGCTTCTCTTACCTTGCCATGTTTATTTATGATACTTATTGAGTTGGTTGTGCTCATACTACACTCTGCATTTCCTGTGCAGATCCATGTATTTTCGGGCGCGATGGTTGATGATATGGAGTTTTTACCAGTTCCGAGATTATCGAGGTAGCTGCTTTGGCATCCGCAGACCTTGACTCTCCTCCTTTATCTTTTAGTCTTATTTATACTTTTCCACCCTTCTAGACAGTGTTTCAGACTGTTTTATTTTATAGATGCTCATGTACTCAGTAACACCCAGATTTTGGGGAATATTATATTGAGTTGCAGTATTTTCTTATCAGTATTTATGAGATTTTCTCTTGAACCTACATTATTATGTTTTTCCAAATTTAAAAGTGCGTGGTCTTATTGTGAAATTCGGCTTGCCTAGTATTGTAACAGGCGCCATCACGACATGTGAGATTTAGGTCGTGACAAGTTGGTATCAGAGCCTAGGTTACATAGCTCTCACGAGTCATGAGCAGGTTTAGTAGAGTCTTGCGGATCGGAACGGAGACATTGTACTTATCTTCGAGAGGTGCCGAACCCTTATGAAAACTTCACATTCTTGTATTCTTGTCGTGCGAATTTGTTGATTCTGGGAACTTAACTTCTGTTATTCTATTCTCTCGCAGATGATGAGGACACGTGCCACCGGATTGGGCGGACGGCCACCAGTACCACCAGCTAGGGCCATGAGAGGTCGGGGCCGCAGTAGAGGCCTGAGGTGTAGCTCGTACAACATCTAGAGCAGCACATATAGACCCACCAGTTGCTCCAGCTCAAGAGCAGGTTCCAGATGTAGTTGAGTCGGTGGGACCAGCTCGGGCACCAACTGTGCCTATTGTGATTCTAGGACTTCAGGAGGCTTTGGCCCAAATTTTGATTGTTTTCACTAGCCTTGCTCAGGCGGTTTCAGTTCAGGCCGCACTAGCCACTTCTCAGGCCGGGGGAGGTGCTTAGACTCCGGTCGTCCGTACTCCAAAGCAGGAAGTGCAGAGATTTTAGACACCGGGGATACTACCAGCCCAATCAGTTGCAGTTGCTCATACCCAGGTGGGTCTCACTATGTGTGATGAAGATCAGAAGAGACTAGAGAGGTTTGGGAGGCTCAAGCCTCCAACATTCAGTGTGGATGAGTTAGATGATGCTCAGGACTTCTTGGATAGGTTCCAGTGCATTCTTCGCACAACGGGTATTCTGGAGACTAATGGGGTCTTATTTACTACTTTTCAGCTGTCGGGGCAACCTTAAAATGGTGGGAGACCTATGAGCGGGGCAGGCTAGCCAGTGCTGCACCACTTTCATGGCATGAGTTCTCAATTCTTTTCTTGGAGAAGTTTGTTCCACCGACCTGCAAGGAGGAGTTGCGTAGGTAGTTTGAGCAGCTACGCCATGAGGGTATGTTTGTGACCCAGTACGAGATGAGATTTTCAGATTTGGCTCGTCGTGCGATTTGGTTGGTTCCCACAGAGGGAGAGGATTAGGAGGTTCATTGATGGCCTCAACTATGGACTACGCTTTGTTATAGCTCAAGAGAATGTATCAACTGCTATGTTTGATGAGGTTGTTGATATTTCCAGGCGGCTAGAGTTGGTCCTTAGTCAGAAGCATTAGGAGAGGGAGGCCAAGAGGCCTCGTGGTTTGGGTGGTCTCAACGGTATTTCTTCTGAGGGTCAGTCCCACCATAACAGGGGTCGCCCTTACATGCCCGCTTAGATGGCTTGTCCAGTTCATCGTGGTGCATCGACTAGCCATGGATCATTCAGTGCCCGTTCAGTTCATTCATCATTCAGTGCATTACCAGCGTAGAGTTCTTACCATGCTTCGTCTTCCCAGGCTTCTACAGGCAGTTCCTTGGATTATCAGGAGCAACAACTCCGTTAGAGGAGGGGTTGTTTCGAGTGGGGGGATTTGAGTCATCTCAAGGGGGATTTCCCTATACTGTTGAGTGGGGTTCCATGACAGAGTTCTCGACCGATGATACCAGCACTAGTAGCTACACCACCCGCTCAGCCAGTTCGGGGTGGGGCTCAGGTAGCTAGAGGTCGCCCTAGAGGGGGAGGCCGATCATGTGGTGGTCAGGCTCGATTCTATGCTATTCCTTCTAGGTCAGAGGCTATTGCTTCAGATGCAGTGATCACATGCTGATCATAATGACTGTATGTATTTAGTTTAATGGAATCATTGATCTGATGTTATTGGATATAGCTTACTCTCAGCTTCTACGATAATGTCCTGTTGTCCTCCAACTCTTTGTTGTATTTTTTTCCAAGGCATGTGAATGTACCCTTTGCTTTTAATAACTTTTCATCAGTACAACGTTCAAGAAGAGTCCTCATGTACTCTAATAGTTCTACTATGAGCAGCTCTCTTGCATCTTTTGTTACTGCATTCAATGACTCTGCAATGTTTGATGTCATCGTCCAGGTTCTGTTCACCGTAACATGTACTCGAGACCACTTGTGATAGCCAATATCGTATAGGTATGCTTTAACACGTGTGTCGATCTCTTCAATCTTTGACATTCTTTCATTAAATTCATTAAGCGTGTATGATCAAGCCGTGGTAAAGTACAATTCGCTTAACTTTAGACGAACCTTCTAGAACTTTGACCTTATATTTGTCCAAATATGCCACATGCAAGCATAATGTGGAATGCCGGTATAAACATAGATGTTGCATTCAAGATACTCTCATTCCGATCCGAAACAACACTCATATTTAGTTTTCCACCATATACATGTTTGAATTGCTCAAAAAACCACTTTCATGATGCGTTACTTTCTGAATCAACAACAACATATGCCAGTGGTAATATGCTACCTATTATATGTGGCAAAAAGAAATTCAATTTCCATAATAAAACTGGAGAGGAAAAAAAATACCTGCTGCATCCATTGTGCTAGTTGTTAGCATTATTCCCCTGTATGTCGACTTCAAGAAGGTCCCATCATCTACTACAACTGGATTATAATATTCCCAACCCTTGATTGACGTACTAAGCGCAACAAATGCGTACAAGAAACAATCATCGTCAGTCTTCTTCAATTTAACTACTGACCCCAGATATATCTTCTCCAGAATATACAAATAACTTGGCAATCGACTGTAGGAGTCAGCAGGATGACCTCTCAAAAATTCTAAAGCCTTTTCCTTTGCTCTCCAAGCTTGCATGTGTGTTAAGTTAACGCCGTGTTCATACAACATATCAGTTTGTATGTCTTTTGGTGTGTAAATTGTCTTAGGATCCGCATATTTTCATATAACCATGCTACCAACTACCATGGCAGTAGGTTTGTGTTGTACGAATGTATTGTCCATCAAAGAGCATGTGTGCAAGCTGTTGAATTTTCGAACCTTGAACAATACTGAATCATTTATGCTGGTGGACTTGAAGTGCCGTGTACAATTGTCCCCAACACATACCAGGCAGTAGCTACAGAATAAAAATAATTTAAAGAATAATATGATAATGTAGCTACAAAATAATAGGGTGTTTAAGCATAAAAATCTTACATTTAACAATTTATATACAAAAAGAACTACAAATTATCTACAATTTGTATACAATGATATTACAAACTATACAAGAAACATACAAATAAATAATAAATTAAATAAATATATGATTTTTGACCATTGAACTGTTCCTACCTTCTAGCACTAGACCTTTTCACTCTAAATTGGAACTTGTTCATGACAGAATAATTGTCACGACCTGAATTTTTGACCGTCGGGACCATGATGGCGCCTAACCATTCAGTTTCCAGGAAAGCCAACAATTAGATATTTAATACACAAAATCTATAAACAATTCGCTAAATAACAATAATTTAAAACATAACAAATTAAATAAGTGCGGAAGTTCATAATAACCCAACTATTCATACACAACTACCCAGAGTCTGGTGTCACAATTCACGAACTTCTAAGAGTTACTACAAATACTGGCTGAAGGAAAAAAATACAATTATTTTCGAATAAAGGAAACAGTAAACTAAAATGACTAGAAGGGGACTCCAGAGTCCGCGAACGTCGGCAGATCTATCTTGGGTCTCCTATGGGATGGAAGTCATTAACTCTACACGGGATCAACTCGGTCCAGTAACGTAATCTGCACAGAACAGTGCAGAGTGCAGTATCAGTACAACCCTCATGTACTGGTAAGTGCCGAGCCTAACCTCGACGAATAGTGACGAGCCTAGGACAAGGAGACAACATAAACCTGTGCAGATAAACAATGTACGGGCATAATAACAAATAATAGAAGCTACACGGACAATACTGAGAAGGGGGAGAACATGCTGGGGGGGGGGAGGAGTACAAGATCATGAGAATGGTAACAGTAAAGAAACACATCAACAACATACTTTGCACCAATAGAAATATTAAAACATAGCAAAAACAAGTGCACGATATCACCCTTCATGATTTTACTCTCATCCTCACCATAATAAATGACAAAAACGATGATAATGAATACGAAATGGAATGACATCACCTTTCGTGCTTTACACTCTTCCTCACATGATAATGATAATGAGTATGAAATGGCATGGCATCATCCTTAGTGCTTTGTACTCGTCCTCACATGATAATGATAATGAATATGAAATGGCACAGCATCACCCTTCGTGCTTTACACTCTTCCTCACATGATACTGATAATGAATATGAAATGGCACGATATCATCCTTCGTGCTTTACACTCTTCCTCACATGATAATGATAATGAATATAAAATGGCACGGCATCACCCTTCGTGATTTACACTTTTCCTCACCCAAACAATGAAAAACAATAACAACATAAAGAATATCTAGTCTAAGCTTGAATAATGCGAGTAAAGAATACAACGATCACAAGAATAAGACTCACTCGCAGGCTAGGACTCGACAAAAAAACATAGGTACTCGTCACTTCACCTATACGTTGTACTCAACAATCAACAGATAGAAAATAGGCAACAATACCTAATATCTCAAGCCAAGGTTAGACACAACACTTACCTCGCTCCAAATATCACTCAAAGTTCAATCACAACTTTTCCTTTCAAATTAGCCTGCGAGCCAACAATATCTAGAAAATTACCAACCAAATAATCCAAAATAAGCCTTAGGAATCACCCACGATAACTAAAGGTTCAATTTAGGTCATTTCTGAAAAAGTCAACAAAAGCCAACGCCCGGGCCCGCTTGGTCCAAACCCGAAATTCGGACCAAAACCTGATTACTCATTCACCCCGAGCC
>ML423983.1:0-37654 GCA_005239525.1 Nicotiana knightiana
ATCTTAAAGTATCTGAGATGAGCTTTACGGTTGTAATAACGCTCTATGATTTATTTTTGAGCTTCCATCCATATCAATGATGCTTCTCTCTGTGGTTCGAGCAGGTCCACGTTGGTCCTTAATTCGTCGTCATTTTCACCTTCCATGGCTGTTGAGAACCTTATGCTTGGTTTGCCAATTTCCACAGGTATTAAGGATTCTGATCCACAAACAAGTGCGAGTGAAGTTTCTCCCGTGGCTATCTTTGAAGTTGTTCTGTATGCCCATAGTACCGCTGGTAACTCATCATGCCAATTTCCTTTGGCTTTATCCATCCGCTTCTTTATATTGTTGAGATGACCTTATTCGATGACTCAGCTTGACCATTAGCCACGGGGTGGTACGACATTGAAATGATCCGCTTGATTTGCCAACTTTCGAAGAATTATGTGATTTGCGAGCCTATGAATTATGGGACATTATCACACGCGATTTCCTTTGGTATTCCAAAGCGGCATATTATGTTTCGCCATAAGAATCTTTTAACTTCATTTTCTTGGACTTGTTTGAACGCTTCTGCCTCTACCTATTTTGTAAAATAGTCGGTTAGTACGAATAAAAACCGTACCTGTCCTTTNATGTCCTTCGTGGAATTCTTTCATCACAAATTTCGTTTGGTTAGGTCTGAGGCATTTAGTTAGGGGTCCTCCGAACATCTTGCGATAAAGTGAGTTGCGAATAAGGCAGTACCGTCCAACTTTGCGGCGAAGTGCTTGAGCTGCTTTCTTGTCTTCAGGTACGGGGCCATTCTGCAAAAAATTAAGAATTTTGTTTCTCCAGTCCCAGGTTAGGTTGTTGAAAGTTACCTCATCCTGTCCTGGTCTATTATTTGAATGAAATAGTTGAACGACAATTGTATTGTCTTTGTTCATTACTTTCGTGACTGCTGCGAGCTAACGCATCTGCTTCTGCATTTTCCTCTCTAGGTATTTGCATTACCATCCATGTTTTGAATTGTCTCACGAGAACTCGTGCTTTTTCAAGATACTATTGCATTGTAGTCTCTCGAGCGATGTAAGTCCCCTATATCTGATTTACTACCAGTTAGGAGTCTCTTTTGATCACAATTTGCTCGATTGAGAGCTCCCGTGCGAGTTCAAGCCCTGCAATAATAGCTTCGTACTCTGCTTCATTGTTAGTGATAGGATAACACTTTATAGCTTGCCGTGTCTTTTCACCCGTTGGTGATATCAAGACTATGCCTAAGTCGGTGCCTTTTATATTTGAAGAGCCATTGGTGAACAAGGTCCATAGGCCTGGATTAACACCGTTAAAGAGTTGTAACTCTTTTTCTACTTCAGATACAATGCTATTACTAAAGTCAGCAACAAAATCAGCTAGTATTTGAGACTTAATTGCAGTCCTAGGCTGATANCTATGCCTAAGCCGGCGCCTTTTATATTTGAAGAGCCATTGGTGAACAAGGTCCATAGGCCTGGATTAACACCGTTAAGGAGTTGTAACTCTTTTTCTACTTCAGATACAATGCTATTACTAAAGTCAGCAACAAAATCAGCTAGTATTTGAGACTTAATTGCAGTCCTAGGCTGATAGATTATTTCATGCTCACTTAATTCTATGGTCCACTTGGCTAATCTTCCTGGAAATTCCTGTTTATGCAGAATATTTCTTAAAGGATACGAGGTCACAACAGTGATTGATTGGCATTGAAAATAGGGTCGTAATTTTCTAGATGCCATTATTAAAGCTAAGGCTAACTTTTCCAGATGTGGATATCTAGTCTCAACATCTAGCAAAGTTTTACTTACATAATAGACAGGTGATTGTTTACCTTTTTCTTCTCTTACCAATACTGCACTTACATCAATTTCTGAGACAGCCAGGTAGATGTACAATCTTTCCCTTCTTTTGGCTTTGAAAGCAGTGGTGGTTTCGATAGATAAATCTTCGGGTTCTTAAGGGCTTGCTGAAATTCTTCAGTCCATTCGAACTGATTCTGTTTTTTGAGAATTGAGAATAATTTAAAACTTTTTTCGGAAGACTTAGAAATAAACCTACCCAAAGCTTCTATTCTCCTTGTCAGTCTTTGAACTTCTTTTTTATTTATTAAAATATCAGGGATTTCCTCTATAGCTTTAATTTGAGCGGGATTTACCTCTATTCCTCTGTTTGACACAAGGAAACCCAAAAATTTACCTGATTGCACTCCAAAAGCACATTTCTCTGGATTTAACTTCATATTATACCTGCGTAGAATATCAAATCCTCGCAGGTGCGGTCACACCAGACACCAGCAGCTCCAACTCCTCTTCCAACTTCAAATTTGATCTGTTAACCACCCGGAATCCACCCAAGGCCCCCGGGACCCCGTCCAATTACGACAACCTGTTCCAAAAAATAGTGCGGACTTTCTCGAGGCCTCAAATCACATCAAACAATGCCGAAACGACAAATCGCGCCTCAATTCAATCTTTATGAACTTAGAAATTTCCAACTTCTACATTCGATATCGAAACCCGTCAAATCACCTCCGATTGACCCCAAATTTTGCGCACAAGTCATAGTCTTCATTACGGGCCTGATCCAACTTCCGGAATTGCATTCCGACCCCGATATCAAAATTTCCACTTCCGGTCGGATTTCTAAAAAACCTTTAAATTTCTATCTTTAGCCAAATGACTTTAAAATGACCTACGGACATCCGAATTCACTTCCGATCGTGCTCCCAACTCCAGAATCACCATACGAAGCTATTCCCAGACTCAGAATCCCAAACAGACATCAATAACATTGAAATGCGCTTCAAGCCAAACTTAGGAAGTTTTCTTCAAAATACTGACTTCTACAATATATGCCGGAACTCTCTCGGTTTATCCAAAACTCGATCCGGACATACACCGAAGTCCGAAATCATCATACAAACCTGCAGAAACCTTCAAATCCTGATTCGGAGGTCGTTTACTCAAAATTCCAATCATAGTCCATTTCTCCAACTTAAGACTTCTGAAATGAGAATTTTCTTTCCAATTTGACTCCGAACTTCCCGAAATTCAACTCCGACCATGCCTGTGGGTCATAATACCTGAAATGGAGCTGCTCATGACTTCAAATCGCTGAACGACGCGCTAGAGCTCAAAACGACCGGTTAGGTCGTTACATTCTCCCCCACTTAAACAGACGTTCGTCCTCGAATGTGCTAGGAACTGCTTTGGAGTTATCTGAAATCACTGCTTAACACCTCGAGCACCTGCCCGTGCTACTACAACCCAGTTGAGCACATTAGCTTGATCAAATCTGAAGATTTCTTCTTTTTATCCATATAATAAGCTCAGAATTCAGTTCCAACACCTGAAATTTCTCTGCCAGGCCTAGTTCCAACACATAGACACCGTATCAACTACCACACGATATACCAGAACACAACTGCGTGCCTTTGCTGAATCAGCACCATGCACCGCATAATTCATCATCTAGCCACCATGACATTCCCTGAACCTTAATAGCCAAAATTTCGCGAATATGATGTTCCCAATGCACCTTATGATATGTATATACACCCTGCTATAATGCTGGCGATACCACCACAACGGAGGAGATATGCAGAAATTTCTAACTAATTGCATAGTTAACCAAACATTGAATGTCTCCTTTTTTACTTAGATCATCAACTCATTACGAACCAAATAATGGTAATTGCCATGTAATATACTTCACATAATCTTATCGCACCAATCCCAAATTTATAAATCTCGTCTCACCAAGTACGAACTGCTCAGACAACAAATCACCCCAAACATGACCAACAGTCTCACATGATACCACAAACCGCCAATAGGCCATAACTCGAACATGATACACAAAGAAATGACTCAGGAAAAGACTACTCAACTCACGCAACTTATTATGAACTCTTCTCAAAAAATAGAAATTAAACACAAGAAAAAATAAATATAGGAACCTTACTCATCATTACACTGTTGCGGCGTGCAACCCGATACAAATAATATACACGTGGCAACGTGCCACCTGTCCCGTCATAAAATTCACATAAGGAAATATACGCAGAGTTGAATTGCTCACTATCACAAAATACTGAATATCGATCATAAGCACGCTAAGTGCATAATACCATCTTGGGGAGACTGATAGAGCCATACACTACGAAAACTCCAGCAAAACTGAGGTGAGATACATATACTCTGTCTTAAGAGCTCGCCTGCTCACATAACATCATCACTACACGGAATCTCAACAAATAAGAAATTATCAAGCCGTTTCACAAATCACACAGCACAATCACAAAATTACATGAATTTGACGAAGACGGAACAACATCCGCTGTTCTAATACCTTTCCATGAAAAACGCTCTACTGAAATGAACATGCATGGCTCATACAGAGCCCATAATCATATTTAAATACATCCACAAACGTCGAGTCTACCTTGCTCGCACTAAACTAAGCTAATAGCTTTACCTGGGTCCATATTAACCCACTTCCTCTCATAATACGCAAGAACAACCATCAAAAGCCGGGACAAACACCCCACAATCCACAACCAAATGAACTGAACGCCTTCCAGGCATAAATCCCAAGATAAGAAATATTGCACTTCCTTATACTCGGTCTAAATCTTCAACCAATCAGGTGACTACATGTCACACTTATACAATCTTCTCGTGGTCACGCTCCCACGACCTTCAATGAGGTAACAAGTCTGCACATCCGCATCACCGACCACACTAATACTGCAAAACACATCAAGAACCCATGACCAGGGTACAAAGCCTCTTTCACCGAATATCGATCTCATGTGACACTAAAGATAACACCATCTTACTCTGAACTTCTCATTCGAGCTCATGACATCCTTGTTAACATCGAACCGCAATCTCGATTCTTACTCCCAGTTACATACTGCTTACCGCACCTAACATGCCAATATGAGATAGCGCAAGAATTCCATCATAACTTCTGAACAACTAATAGGGTGAACACTTCATCATATATAAACCTTTTACTTAACTCAATTCAAGAGTACCATCACAACACACGAGTAAATTCCCACAATCATAATACATGAAAATCCTTAAGTAGTGGTCTGAACCACCATAGCCCTTCCAGGATCCGCCTACACCTGACAGGCCATAGCACTCGAATACTCCCACATGAAATCTATTACGACGGCTGACAAGCCACTCTGATTGGCCCCGAATACGATCAATCCCAAGGCTCTTCTAGCACATGAACACCCTTTTCAGTGAAGCACGTGACTGAGTCACTACCCTACAGCTCGCCCATGCCTTAAGCATAAATTCGAAATCTCCCAAAACCTAACCCTAGTCCAATAGGACAAACTTGTGCACATATTTGTCAAATCCCATGCACAATTACCATTCTACTCCTTTCCCTTAGATGTACTAACTTGCCAATATGCCGGAAATCTGCAACCCCATGAGAAGACCATCCTACAACCCAACTGCAGGGAGTGGGACTCCCCCACTTAGCCCGAAGCTACTCCTTGCACCACTCTAGACCCTACAGAGATCCTTTCTCCTTTGTTAGCATGATTTTGCTGAGCCAATCCGTCCAATTCTTCCAGATTCTCTTGTTAGCACTCTCTAAATACTCAAATTCTCTAGCATCATTCACACATTCTGCCTCCTACCGACTAGCCCTTAGAATCCCTCATAGAAACTTGCCAACCACACAACCGCTAACCTACTCACAGGAAATAACCCACCTCTGGAATCACCAACTGACACCTTCCAACGACGCTGCACTGCACCCCCTATGCAACGTCAATATCCCATACTAAGCCTGCTCCCATTCACCCACTTTACCATTCTATCCGCTCCTCATTGATATCTACTAAATGCGCTACAATATCCTCTAACTCACCACTATGCTGCCGCTCTCCCGCTTTGGTTTAACTCATTCATTTAGGCACTACCTGACCTCCTTTTCTTACGCCTGGCCTTTTAGAAATTTAGCCGCCGCCTGACACTTCTCACATGTCTTCCTTCGTCGTATGCCGTCCAATTCGATATCATTCTCTGCAACTCTTACACCAGTAGATCACCACGACTTCAAACTCTCCGAGGATCATCTTTCTCGAGTTGCCTTCATTAGAAATAACTATTCAGTCCTGAACCACCACGCACCACGATCTCTGAAAACCGCTTCTCCAATACTACTTCACAACACTCTGACCCAATGCAACCGAAGAAACCATAGCACCGACAGACTTAACACATTCCATTTGATTAGTGACGAAGATGTCACATCACAAGTGAATATCCCTCCTTACTTGAAAACACCAAGTCTTACTACTTTATCAATCCATAACCTGACCATCATAGCTCAATTGTCTTCCTTCCGCCGGAAACTAAATATCGAAATCTCGAAATCGCACTCTAAGAAGACCTCCCTTCAATCCATTTGTCACCCCCAACCTACAGACAAGCATTCTACCATCATATTAACACCACGCGATAACCAACCGTAAGCACCTTAACAACTTGAGCATAGCCTTAAGGCTCTCAGAAACACAACTACTTAGCTAAAACAACATAATACTCTTTGGCAAGGAAACAACAACATCCCCCCACCAACTACACATGGAAAACATCTCGCACCATATCCGTAGCACCATTGAAATCCCTCAAATTCCTCATTTATAGCAAGCGCTCCGCGATGCGTAAGATTGAGTAGGAATAAACATAGGCATAAGCCTCAAAGGAATCAAATTGCACGATGAGGAATCAAATTGCACGATGAGGAATCAAGAAGGGAAGTGCTCCTAACAGCCCTGTAGCCTCTCAAATATAAGTACAAACGTCTCTATATCGATCCGCAAGACTCTACTAGACTTGCTCATGACTCGTGAGACCTAAGGGAACCTAGCGCTCTGATACCAAGTTGTCACAACCCAAAATCTATTAAGGTCATGACGGCGCCGGACACCACTGTCAGGCAAGCCAATCATTAATTAGTTGAAATAAATTCATGTGTTAACACCTTATTTTTCTAAATCGTTACCTTTCATTTACAAGTCATAATAGCAAATAAAATTTCATCAAATAAATACGACAGGTAAGCTATTCCATTTATTAAATTAAATCCCAAACACATCCCAAAACCCGGTGTCATAAGTGCATGAGCAAATTTTAAGAACTTTACAATTTCTACAAAACTTGTCTGAAATACAATTGGACAAGGAAATTAAAATAAAATAATTCAATATGAGGGAGACTCTGTCAGCTGCGGATCGCCTCCAGATAATGCAGCTCGTCTAAGTCTCCAAACCAGCTACATGGCTATGAAGGTACATGTGCAATAAAAATGCACAACAAGTGTAGCATGAGTACGAAAACGGCGTGTACTCAGTAAGTCCCCCGCCTAATCTCATAGAGGTAGTGATGAGAGGTCGAATTAGACACTCACTAAGGTCCAACAAATTAATTTAACACAATATGATATCATTAATTGGCATACGAGGATGATAAAACAGTAAACATTGCGGATAACCGTAATTCAAATAAATACTGTAAGTAAATAAACAGTTACTACTTCCTCATTTCCCCCCAAATATCTTAAATAAACAATTTATTCTTTATTTTCCCCCAAATATCATAAATAAACAATTACTTCCTTATTTTCCCCCAAATATCTTATCACTTCAAAATCCATGAAAAATATTTAACAATTTAGCATGCGCATACGGGATAAGGACAACCGGCCTGAGCCATCATAATAATCATCTATGTGCACTGCCGAGGGTTGAACGGCCCGAACCATAATATTTCTTTCAATCTCGTCGGTGTACGACCCGCTCCCATGAGAGTGGGGGAAATAACACTCCGCTCGCGGAATGTAAATTGCGAAGCGGTCACATGCAGTCATGAACAATCAACAGTCCACCCCGACTACATCGGGAAAACAAATACTCAAGTAAATGAAAAATTTCTCTTTTAAAAATCACTAAAATTAGTATTTAAATCTTTTCTCGAAATTCATTTGCCAAGTTTAACAATATTCAATAATAAAACCTTATCAGGAATGCAATTATCCACGGAGGAAATCAATTCTCTTTCTAAATCATTAAGAAAGGTACACTCTAGCCTTCTTAGGAAATAAATTACCAAATTCAATAGCATTATCAGTCTAAGATTATTGGCAGGATCACATGTACAACACGTAAGGCATGCTAGTGGGTCCTAGACTACCCGGACATAAGCATAATAGTAGCTACGCACGGACTCCCGTCACCTTGTGCGTACGTAGCCCCCGTATATAGTAGCACATACTTAATAATTTCACCTAGGGGGAAAATTTCCCCCGCACAAAGTTAGAAAGGAGACTTACCTCACTCCGAAATTCCATAACCGTCTTCCAAACCCTTCTGACGACTCCAATGGATGCACAAAGCCCCAAAACTATCAAATAACGGGCAAGGAAATGAAAATTCATTCTAATACTCGTAACAAATTCAAATTATATAATTCCCAACCCCACTCAGTGAATTGACCAAAATGCCCTCGGGCCCACGTGCCCGGGATCCGAAATTTCTCGAAGATATATTCTACCCATAGCTTTACTAGTTCAAATATACAATCTACTCTAACTTCCATGCTCAAATTCGTGGTAGAAATCCGAAATACAATTTTCTAGGTCTTTCCTCCAAAATCTCAATTTTTCTACTAATTTCCATGTCTAATCCATGCATATAACTTGTATTTAACTTAAAAACATGAAGAAATTACTTACCTTGACATTGATGATGAAATTCCCCTCTTGAAGCTCTCCTAAAATCGCCTAAGCCATGAGAAAAATAAGAAAAATGAACCAAGATCCTTGTCTTAAAACATTCTGCCCAGACCGGTTTTCGCACCTGCGATCCAGTCCTCGCACCTGCGCTTCCGCAGGTGCACCCAAGAGCCCGCACCTGCGGCTTCGTTCTCCTCCAGCCGGATCCGCACTTGCGACCCATTTCCCGCATCTGCGCCTTCGCAGGTGCGGAAATTCCATCGCACCTACGATCCCAACCAAGCCAGCCCACTCTCGCACTTCCGACGCCAAAGCCGCACCTATGGCCAAATCCTCGCAGGTGCGGTCACACCAGACACCACCAACTCCAGCTCCTCTTCCAACTTCAAATTTGATCCGTTAACCACCCAGAATCCACCCGAGGCCCCGTCCAATTATGACAACCTGTTCCAAAACATAGTGTGGACTTTCTCGAGGTCTCAAATCACATCAAACAATGCCAAAATGACTTATCACACCCTAATTTAATCTTTATGAACTTAAAAATTTCCAACTTCTACATTTGATGCCAAAACCCGTCAAATCACCTCCGATTGACCACAAATTTTGTGCACAAGTCATATTCGACATTATGGACCTTCTCCAACTTCCGGAATCGCATTCCGACCCCGACATCAAAATTTCCACTTCCGGTCGGATTTCTCAAAAACCTTTAAATTTCTATCTTTAGCCAAAGGACTTCAAAATGACCTACGAACATCGGAATTCACTTCCGATCGCGCTCCCAACTCCAGAATCACCATACGAAGCTATTCCCAAACTCAGAATCTCAAACGGACATTAATAACACTGAAATGAGCTACAAGACAAACTTAGGAAGTTTTTTTCAAAATACTGACTTCCACAATATACGCCAGAATGCTTCCGGGTTATCCAAAACCCGATCCAGACATACGCCCAAGTCCAAAATCATCATACGAACCTGCAGGAACCTTCAAATCCTGATTCGGAGGTCGTTTACGCAAAATACCAATCTTAGTCCATTTCTCCAACTTAAGGCTTCTGGAATGAGAATTTTCTTTCCAATTTGTCTCCGAACTTCCTGAAATTCAACTCCGACCATGCCTACGGGTCATAATACCTGAAATGGAGCTACTCATGACTTCAAACTGATGAACGACGCACTAGAGCTCAAAAAGACCGATCGGGTAGTTACAATATGATTTCTAGCATGTTCACATTAACCACATCAATAGAAGTGCTGCTATCAATCCGAAATAGCTACTAGACGGTGCCATGGGATGAGCCAGGCCACAAATCACTCGGTGTACACCCGCACGCCCGTCATTTGGCATGTCCATCACCTAAATTATAATCATATAGCATATAGTTCGGGGTTGCGAACCCTCAGAACCAAGTTTGTAAACTTTACTTACCTCAAAACCGGCTAAAATCCTAGACCTTAATGCCTTTGCCTCTAGACTCTACCTTCAATTGCTCCAAATCTACCAAAAATCAGATTTATATGATTAATATATACCAAGGAACGAAACCCACTCGAAAATAATCAAATTCACCCAAAAATCCCGAAATTGGCCAAACCCGACCCCCGGGCCCATTTCTCGAAATTCGATAAAAATTACATCACAAAAATCCTCATCCTCCCACAACTCTATACATACCAAGAACATCAAAGTCGGACCTCAAATGAACCATCAAATCCCCAATTAAAGGTCTCCAATTACAAGCCCTAATTCCCCAATATTTGTCACTAATTTCCATAATTTTCACCACAAATCAGTCAAATAATCACATATAAACGAGTTTTAAGTCCAAAAATCTTACCTCCACGAAGAACCCTCGAATTCCCTATTCAAAACTCTCCAAAAAGCTTCAAACCCGTATACAAATGGTGGAAAAATGAAAAAAATTCGCTAAGGCTCCTATTTATATGCTCTGCCCCAGTGATGACCGCATCTGCGGCTAATCTATCGCACCTGCGGTCTTAGTTCCACACATGCGCAAAATCACTTAAAGGTCCAAATCCGCACCTGCGATTCACCTACCGCACCTGCGACTTCGCAGGTGCGGCCAATCGTCTGCATCTGCGGTCCTTCTCCCCCTTAGCCATTTCTGCACCTGCAGTTACCGCATGTCACACCCCGAAATCCCACCATCGGGCCATGATGGCGTCTAACGTTGAACCCGCTAGAAAAGCCAACGTGTACAGTTAAACTAACATGATAACATCGAATTAACAGAATAAGCTAAAACAGTTCACAACTTAACAGCGACAATAAATAAAGTTTCAAAACTAAGTAAAGACAACATAATACAACGTCGCAATAATTTCCCAAAACCTGGAGTCACAAACTCACGAACTGTCTATAGGAGTGCTAAATACAAAGTCTGAAAGGAAATACAGGACTGTCTCTGAAAACTAAAGGACAAACAAGACAGAAATGAAGAACTAGGTATAGGAGAGACGCCAAGGCCCGTGAACGCCAGCGGGTATACCTTGAAGCCTCTAGGGTGAACTGAAGGACACTCCCACTAGTGATGTCCACTGGGTCCGGCGGCGTAATATGCACAACATAAAGAAGTGCAGGTGTAGCATCAGTACAACTGACCCCATGTACTGAGTAAGTGCCGATCCTAACCTCGGCGAAGTAGTGACGAGGCTAGGACATGACAACAAAATGTACCTGTGCAGTTCAATAGTAAAATGGAAACTAAACAAGAATACAATTACGGGGAACAACATGATGGGGGTAAAAGATAGCAAATACTGAAATGACGAGAACGAAAATAACAGTCTAAAATATGCGAAAACATTAACGGGAATTGACAACACAAATTAAAAAGTGAAAAGAAACGGCACGGCATGACCCCTCGTGCATAATAATATTAAATATGGCACGGAATGTCCCCTCGTGCATAAAACATCACAATCACGGCACAGAATGTCCCCTCGTGCATAACAATATAAAATATGGCACGGAATGTCCCCTCGTGCATAACAATATAAAATATGGCACGGAATGTCCCCTCGTTCATAACAATATAAAATATGGCACGGAATGTCCCCTGGTGCATAACAATATAAAATATGGCACAGAATGTCCCCTCGTGCATAAAAATATAAAATATGCACGAAATGTCCCCTCGTGCTTAACAATATAAAATATGGCACGGAATGTCCCCTCATGCTTTTACACTCTTCCTTACCAAAACAATGACAATATCAATGGCAAGGAATACATCATAGTGGAAATACAATTCAAAATCACCCGGCAAGAGGAAAGTATCAGTCAATATCGTAACGATTGCCCGGCAAGGGTCTCAGCTATAACAAATCATTTCAAATATATCCTTTAAATTGGGTTCTCAATCAAACCAATAAATCATGAGTTCATCAACAAGAGTTTTCAACATTAATCAACTTCCAAGTAGAGACAATTGGATATTATAACGAACTTGGAAGTAATAATAAGGTTTTTATCGAAAGTAGACTCACGGGCATGCTTGACACACAATGCATAGGTACTCGTCACTTGACCTATGCATTGAACATGATAAACACTTAACACATAGCGTACAATACCTATTCCCTCACCAAAGATAGGCAAGACACTTAACTCGGGTCCAACATATAGCAATCAACCCTCTAACACCGCCTTTCCTTTAGAATTCAACTCCGGAATGGTATTATCTAGACATAATTAACTCAAGTATATCAATAATGACTCAATATATCAATTCCATAGCCCAATTACCCATTTTCAAGCATTCTTCCAAAAATACCAAAATTCGACCCCGGGCACGCTTGGTCCAAACACGAGGCTCGGACCAAAACCCGATCACACATACCCCCACGAGTTCAAATATATGATTTTTTTTGAAATCCAACATCAAATTGAGGTTGAATTACCCAAAATTCCCAAAAACCTAACTCTACCCAAAACCCCTAATTTCTACCTTTTTTAGGATTTTAGGCCTAGATTCTAGTGATTGATGAAGACAAATGGAAGAAAATGGAGTTGGAATCACTTACCTATGAAGCTATGGTGATGGAAGTCTTCAAAATCGCTTACGGGGGAGTGGGGAAGAAAAAGATGGTGGAAGGAGGTGAAATCCCGTAAAGAAGTCTGTTTTTGGCTTTAAAAAAATAACTGGCTGATTTTCTTCACTGCGTTCGCGGGCCCCAGGCCGTGTTCGAAGAGGCTTAACTTACCATACCTGTGTGTTCGCGGTTGAGGGGCCGCGTTCGTAAAGGGTTATTAATACCCAGCCCCCAGGTCTCCCCCTAAGCCTATGCGTTCTCCCCAAGCCCCCCGCGCTCGCACAGTGTAACCCCAGCTACCCCTACGCGTTTGCACCTAGCATGGTGCGTTCGCACTTCTTGGGCTAAAACACCCTCCGCTTTCGCATCCTAAGTGGTGCGTTTGCACAGAAGATTTTACTCAGATCCCTCAGACCCCACATTTACTCTATGTGTTCGCACCCCCTTGAGTGCGTTCGCATAGAGTTAAGTACCTGGACACCAGAAAATGAACAAAACACCTGATTTTTGACCCTTTACACACCCCGTTAGCTACCCGAAACTCACCCGAGCCCTCGGGTCTCCAAACCCAAAACACACACAACTCCCAAATAATCCTACAGACTTATTCAAGCATCTAAATCACCAAAATATCATCAAAAACAAGGAATTAAACCTCAAATCTCCTAGAATTTTCTCAAAACATCATAAGGCTTAATTATTCCGATTTTGATCCGAAACTCGTCATTTTAGGTCCGTTTTACACCAAATTTCACAGATAACTCACATAACATATATTCAACCTGTTTCGGGCTCCGGAACCATGATATGGGCCCGGTAACACATTTTTTGACATTAATTATTATTTTCAAAAGTCTTTATAATTTTCAGAAAACAATTTTCTTTAAAAATTTATTTCTCGGGCTTGGGACCTCGGAATTCGATTCCGAGCATACACCCAAGTCCCATATTTTTCTACGGACCCTCTGGTACCATCAAATCACGGGTCCGGGTCCGTTTACCAAAAATGTTAACCAAAGTCAACTTTAATCAATTAATCATTATGAAATTAACTTTAAATCAAGTTTTCACATAAAAGCTTCCCGGCTACATGCCCGGGCTACGCACATATATCGAGGTGAGATTAACGGAGGCTTTCAGGGTCTCGAAACACAGTTTCTGCTAAATTACACAAGATGACCTTTTGGGTCATCATAATCTCCACCTCTAAAATAACCGTTCGTCCTCGAACGGACATAGAAAAGTACCTGAATCGGGGAAAACATGGGGATAACGGCTCCGCATATCGGGCTCGGACTCTCAAGTAGCTGCCTAAACAGGCTGACCTCTCCATGGAACACGAACCGAAGGATAACTCTTCGATCTCAACTGACGAACCTGCCTGGCTAATATAGCTGCTGGCTCCTCCTCATAAGAAAAATCCTGGTCTAACTGGACATCGCTGAAGTCAAGAACATGAGACGGATCCGCAATATACCTCCGGAGCATAGATACATGAAATACTGGATGCACGGCTGATAAATGCGGTGGCAAGGCAAGTATTGTAGGCCACCTCTCCTACCTTTTCCAAAATCCCAAATGGACCAATGTACCTAGGGCTCAACTTGCCCTTCTTCCCGAATCTCATCACGCCCTTCATGGGCGACACCCAAAGAAATACCCGGTCGCCTATCCTAAATATCAAATCTCGAACTCTGCGATCCGCATAACTCTTCTGCCTGGACTGCCCTTTACGAAGTCTATCCTGAATGATCTTCACCTTGTCCAAGGCATCCTGGACTAACTCAGAACCCAACAATCTAGCCTCTCCCGGCAAACCATCCGACTGGAGGCCGACACCGTCTACAATACAACGCCTCATATGGAGCCATCTGAAAGCTCGATTGATAGCTGTTGTTGTAGGCAAACTCAACTAAAGGCAAGAACTGGTCTCATAAACCACCAAAGTCAATAACACAAGATCGCAACATATCCTCCAAAATCTGAATAGTACGCTCGGACTGCCCATCCGTCTGTGGATGAAATGTGGTGCTCAAATAGATCTGGGTGCCCAACCCTCGCTGAAATACTCTCCAGAAATGGGAGGTAAACTGAATACCTCGGTCTTATATAATGGATATGGGCACACCATGCAGTCTAACAATCTCTCTCATATAGATCCTTGCCAACTTCTGTGCTGAATACAAAACTGATATTGGAATGAAGTGCGCTGACTCGGTCAACATATCCACAACGACCCATACTGCATCAAACATCCTCTGAGTCCGTGGGAGTCCAACTACAAAGTCCATGGTGACACGCTCCCACTTCCACTCGGGATGCTGAATCGGATGCATCAAACCACCGGGTCTCTGGTGCTCGTACTTAACCTGCTGACAATTCAAGCACCGAGCTACATAAGCTACAATATCCTTCTTCATTCTACGCCACCAATGATGCTGCCACAAGTCCTGGTACATCTTTGCGGCGCCCAGATGAATGGAATATCGGGAACTGTGGGTCTCCTGTAGTATCTAATCACGAATACCATCCATATCAGGTACACAAATCCGTCCCTGCATCCTCAAAACTCCCTCAACATCAACCGTAACCTGCTTGGCATCTCCGTGCCTGACTCTATCTCTAACAACACATAAATGGCGATCATCATACTGCCTGGCCCGAATATGGTCATACAAAGAAGAACGAGCTACGGTATGGGCCAAAACACTGCCAGTCTCAGAACCTCCAATCTCACAAATCGGTTGGCTAACGCCTAAACATCCAAAGCAAGAGGTCGCTCTCCGACTGGTAAATAGGCAAGACTACCCATACTAGCTGACTTCCGGCTCAAAGCATCGGCCACCACATTGGCCTTCCCCGGATGATAAAAAATGGTAATATCATAATCCTTCAGCAACTCTAACCATCTCCTCTGTCTCATGTTCAACTTCTTCTGTTTAAAAAAATATTGTAAGCTCTTATAATCCGTGAACACCTCACATGGCACGCCATACAAATAATGCCTCCAAATCTTCAATGCATGCACAATAGCTGCTAACTCCAAGTCATGAACTAGATAGATCTTCTCATGGACCTTCAACTGACGAGAAGCATAGGCTATAACCTTGCCATTATGCATCAACACTGCACCAAGCCCAATCCGTAAAGCATCATAATACACGGTATACGATCCTGAACCTGTGGGCAAAACTAACACTGGTGTCGTAGTCAAGGTTGTCTTGAGCTTCTGAAAGCTCACCTCGCACTCATCAGAGCACCTGAACTGGGTACTCTTCTGAGTCAACCTGGTGATCGGGGCTGAGATAGATGAAAAGCCATCCACAAATCGGCGATAATACCCTATTAAACCCAAGAAACTCCGGATCTCTGTAGCTGAGGTGGGTCTAGGACAATATCTGACTGCTGAAATCTTCTTGGGATCCACCTGAACACCCTATGACGATACCACATGGCCTAGAAATGCAACTGAACTCAACCATAACTCACACTTGGAAAATTTTGCATACAATTGACTATCCCTCAAAGTGTGGAGGACGACTCTAAGGTGCTGCTCATGCTCCTCTCGGCTGCGAGAGTATATCAATATATCATCAATGAAAACAACCACAAATGAGTCCAAGTAAGGCCTGAACACTCGGTGCCTCAACTCCATGAAAATAGCGGGGGCATTTGTCAACCCAAACGACATAACTAAAAACTCATAATGCTTGTAACGAGTGCAAAAAGCCGTCTTAGGAACATCAGACGCCCCCATCCTCAGCTGATGGTAACCAGATCTCAAGTCTATCTTAGAGAACACTGAAGCACCTGAAGCTGATCAAATAAGTCATCAATCCTCGGCAAAGGATACTTGTTCTTGATAGTAACCTCATTCAACTACCGGTAGTTAATGCACATCCTCATTGAGCCATCTTTCTTATTCACGAACAACACTAGACCACCCCAAGGAGAAACCCTAGGCCTGATGAAGCCTTTATCCAACGAATCCTGTAACTGCTCCTTCAATTCATTCACAATACTGATATCGAGATACGATGCTTGAAAACTTCGTAATTACCCAAAATGACGTGCCTTATCTAACGCCACCTGGCCGGGCACCTACCTTGGAAGTTAAGGCTCCATAATTATAGGACGAATCTAGCAAATTACGCACAGATGGTTAATTAGTTTATTTATTTATTAATTAAAATTATTATTATTACTCCTATTTTTATACATAAGTCTTTAACAAGCATGATTTCCTACCAGTACTTATAGTAAAAAGAAACAAAATTTAATTCACAAGTGAGAATTTAAATACAAGAATTTCCATCACAAGGATCTCATCCTTACATAACTTCCACCGCGGCTCGAGGTCCGGTCTAAATATACCAAATCATTTTAACACGCGAGGATCTCGTCCTCGATTCTGAATCACAAGTAATATGCATATCGCCAATCGAAACATTCCATTTCCTTCATTTAAATATTTTCCGTTAAGGAAAATTTCAACACGTAATGGTAAACACAGTTAACCCCATAGAATTTCCCAATACAAGTACTCACATAAGTAGATTTTTGAGTTACGAAGCTCAACCGAAAGAGGAGCATATTAGAAGAATTTTATTAGATAAGCATAACCAAATTATGTTCAGAAAATCATCACTTTATAATAACTAGAGATTGTCCTTTTTAATGAAACCATTTAATGTAACGACCTCATCCATACCATAGAAAATATATCAATAGACTGGGTCTCCACCTCTAGGAATCTAACCTCCACTTTCGACATTCTAAATCCTTTTTCCCTAGGTTGTCATGTAGTTAAGTTGTAGCTGCAGTGGGGCACGTAGCTTGAGTGCTCTGATGAAATATGATTCTCCCAAGTCTAGGGCAATTTCTACCACCAGCCGACACAAAGTATCAACTTGTCCTGACTTCATCCGAAATTCCCAGCTTTATCTCTTGCAAAAATTCCCGGCCTTATACATTCCAAACCAAAACCGATATGACACGCGGCCTCGCAATCTATTCCTTGACAGTGGACTTCCCCCACGTGGCACGAAGTCATAGGTCACAATACCTGATAATCCACGATGTTAAACTTCACAGCTCATATAAATCAACCCCGTTNTCGTTGCTTTACTCTTATTCCCATGGTGTGCAATACTTCATGGTATCGGTGAAGAAAATCACGTGGGTCTTCAAAAGATATACCATTGAAATGGAGTGGAACTTTTTTGGTAACTTTTTCAATCTCAATAAACGGACTAGTGCATCCTGCAACCATGGAGTAGCTATAAATCCTTCCGGAATTTGAATTAGTCCAACATATACTGACTGAGCTAGAACCTCCGCATATATATCAATTTGAGATTGTACAATAAGTGCTAATGTTCGAGCTTTAGACTGCGCTCAGCTTCTGTCTTTTCCCTTGATCATAGCTGTCACTGGTGCTTCATCTCTTATTCGGTCGTAGACGCTTCACGTGTTGTCGAGATTAGTGAGAGGAAAAAAGTAGTCAAGTTCAATCATCAATGATAGAATAAATTCGCACGATGGAGATGAAGAAATGTGGAGTTATTCCTAACTTTGCATCTTCTGGGGGATAAGTACAGACGTCTCCGTACAGATCCCTCAGACTCTACCAAGTTTGTTCGTGAGTTTCGAGACCTAAGCAACCTAGAGCTCTGATACCAACTTGTCACGCCCCTAAATCCCACCATCGGGTCGTGATGGCGTCTATCGTTGAGCCCTCTAGACAAGCCAACGTGTACAGTTAAACTAACATGATAGCATCGAATTAACAAAATAAGCTAAAACAGTTCACAACTTAACAGCGGAAATAACTAAAGTTTCAAAACTAAGTAAAGACAACATAATACAACGCCGCAATAATTTCCCAAAACCTGGAGTCACAAACTCACGAACTGTCTATAGGAGTGCTAAATACAAAGTCTGAAAGGAAATACACGACTGTCTCTGAAAACTAGAGGAAAAACAAGACATAAATGAAGAACTAGGGATAGGAGAGACGCCAAGGCCCACGAACGCCAGCGGGTATACCTTGATAGGGTGAACTGAAGGACACTCCCACTAATGATGTCCACTGGGTCTGGTTGCGTAATCTGCACAACATAAAGAAGTGAAGGTGTAGCATCAGTACAACCGACCTCATGTACTGAGTAAGTACCGAGCCTAACCTCGGCGAAGCAGTGACGAGGCTAGGACACGACATCAAAATGTACCTGTGCACTTCAATAATATAGTGGAAACTAAACAAGAATACAATTACGGGGAAGAACATGCTGGGGGTAAAATATAGCAAATACTGAAATGATGGAACCGAAAACAACAGTCTAAATTATCCGAAAATAATAACGAGAATTGAAAACATAAATTAAACAGTGAAAAGAAACGGCACGGCATGACCCCTCGTGCATAATAATATAAAGTATGGCACGGAATGTCCCCTCATGCATAAACAACATAAACATGGCACAGAATGTCCCCTCGTGCATAAAACATCACAATCACGGCACGGAATGTCCCCTGAATGTCCCTTCGTGCATAACAATATAAAATATGGCACGGAATGTCCCCTCGTGCATAACAATATAAAATATGGCACGGAATGTCCCCTCTTGCTTTTACACTCTTCCTTACCAAAACAATGACAATATCAATGGCAAGGAATACAACATAGTGGAAATACAATTCAAAATCACCCGGCAAGGGGAAAGTATCAGTCAATATCATAGCGATCGCCCGACAAGGGTCTCAGCTATAACCAATCATTTCAAATATATCCTTTACAATTGGGTTCTCAATCGAACCAATATATCATGAGTTCATCAACAAGAGTTTTCAACATTAATCAACTTCCAAGTAGAGACAATTCCATATTATAACGAACATGGAATTAATAATAAGGTTTTTATCGAAAATAGACTCACGGGCATGCTTGACACACAATGCATAGGTACTCGTCACCTCACCTATGCATTGAACATGATAAACACTTAACACATAGCGTACAATACCTATTCCCTCGCCAAAGTTAGGAAAGACACTTACCTCGGGTCCAAAATATAGCAATCAACCCTCTAACACTGCCTTTCCTTTAGAGTTCAACTCCGGAATGGTATTACCTAGACATAATTAACTCAAGTATTTCAATAATGACTCAATAAATCAATTCCATAGCCTAATTACCCATTTCCAAGCATTCTTCCAAAAATACCAAAATTCGACCCCGGGCCTGCTTGGTCCAAACACGAGGCTCGGACCAAAACCCGATCACCCATACCCCCACGAGTTCAAATATATGATTTGTTTTGAAATACGACCTCAAATTGAGGTTGAATTACCCAAAATTCCCAAAAACCTAACTCTACCCAAAACCCCTAATTTCTACCTTGATTTTAGGATTTTAGGCCTAGATTCTAGTGATTGATGAAGACAAATGGAAGAAAATGGAGTTGGAATCACTTACCTATGAAGCTATGGTGATGGAAGTCTTCAAAATTGACTAAAGGGGAGTGGGGAAGAAGACGATGGTGGAAGGAAGTGAAAGCCCGCAATGAAGTATGTTTTTGGCTTTAAAAAAGTAACAAGGCGATTTTCTTCACTACGTTCGCGGGCCCCAGGCTGCGTTCGCAAAGGCTTAACTTACCAGACATGTGCGTTCGCGGTTGAGGGGCCCTGTTCGCACAGGGTTATTAATACCCAGCCCCCAGGTCTCCCCCTAAGCCTATGCATTTTCCCCAAGCCCCCCGCGTTCGCACAGTGTAACCCCAGCTACCCCTACGCGTTCGCACCTAGCATGGTGCGTTCTCACTGCTTTGCCTAAAACACCCTCCGCGTTCGCATTCTAAGTGGTGCGTTCGCGCGGAAGCTTTTACCCAGATCCCTCCGACCCCACATTTACTCGATGCGTTCGCACCCCCTTGAGTGCGTTCGTATAGAGTTAAGTACCTGGACACCAGAAAATGAACAAAACACCAGATTTTTGACCCTTTACACACCCCGTTAGCTACCTGAAACTCACCCGAGCCCTCGGGTCTCCAAACCAAAAACACACACGACTCCCAAATTATCCTACGGACTTATTCAAGCATTTAAATCACCAAAATATCATCAAAACAAGGAATTAAACCTCAAATCTCCTAGAATTTTCTCAAAACTTCATAAGGCTTAATTATTCCGATTTTGATCGAAAATTCGTCATTTCAAGTCCTTTTTACACCAAATTTCACAGATAACTCACATAACATATATTCAACCTGTTTCGGGCTCCGGAACCATAATACGGGCCTGGTAACACAGTTTTCACATTAATTATCATTTTCAAAAGTCTTTATTATTTTCAGAAAATAATTTTCTTTAAAAATTCATTTCTCAGGCTTGGGACCTCGGAATTCGATTCCGGGCATACGCCCAAGTCCCATATTTTTCTACCCTGCGGGACTGTCAAATCACGGGCCCGGGTCCATTTACCAAAAATATTGACCAAAGTCAACTTTAATCAATTAATCATTATGAAATCAACTTTTCATCAAGTTTTCACATAAAAGTTTCTCGGGCTACGCACACATATCGAGGTGAGATTAACAGAGGCTTTTGGGGCCTCGGAACACAGTTTCTACTAAATTACACAAGCTGACCTTTTGGGTCATCACACCGCACCAGCGGCAACCCCTCCGCATCTGCGGAAATCACTAAACAGGTCACGCCAGCAACCCTCTAAGGCCAAAAACTCTTCCGCTAACCATCTGAACTCATCCCGAGGCCCTCGGGACCTCAACTAATGGTACCCACACGTCAAAAATGATCACCCGAACTTAGTCGAACCCTCGGAACACCCAAAATAACATCGAAACACCAAATCAACCCATGATTCAAGCCTAAGTATATTCAAACTTCCGAAAATCACCAGCGATGCCGAAACTAACCAAACCTCGTCTGAATGCTCTGAAAACCTGCATACACATCCAAAATGATACTACAAACCTGTTCCAGCTTCTGGAATTCCATTCCGATCCCGATAGCTAATTTTCCACTGATGACCAAAAATTGCTAATAATTCGCCAATTCGTGCCTAATTCTACTCCGGACCTTGAAGCCACATTCCGAACGCACTTTGATGTTTTATACGTCAATACCGTACAAAATGGGGGGGGGGGGGGATTTGNTTTGTGTGGTATCCAATTTTCGAGTGCAGTCTTTATCGAAGAACCTGGTTCTTCTTGGTGTTCCATCTTCTACAATTTGTGAAAAAGTAACTGCAGAATTTAAAGAACACAACAATTTTTACGTGGAAAACACCTGGCTTAAAAGGTGAAAAAACCACAACCTACTTCCCAGTAGGTTTTTCCCAAAATCTTCACTATATCAATGAGCAAAACAACATTTACAAAATAAACTCTTTTGTAAACCTAAGGACTAACTCTAATCCCTTTGTGTCAAACTAGCCTCTAGCTATTTGCGACAAACTTCAAGTTAACTCTAACTTGAATAGTGTGTACCTATTACAATTTCTTCTAGATAAAGGTGAAAGATACAATATGTAATCATCTACTACAAACAACTAGACTCAAAAGGCAACAGATGAAACTGGTTCTTCTAGGTCGTTTAAGTAGCTTTTGTATTGCACAAGGATTCTGCTTGCAAAATTGCTTTGGTAATTTTGCTTTCAATTCTTGTTTCACTTCTGTGTTTGTGCGTTAATTCTTCAGCAGGAATGCTTTAACATTTTATAGAGTCAGTAGTAGAGACGTTGTTGTTCAATTCTAATGCAACTCTTCCTTGGTGGAAGATTTTGTGTTTATCTCAACTTTCTTGATCTTGATTCTGTCCTACCTGAAATCGAACTCCATCTTCTTATCAATTTGCAACCTTTTTGCTTAGGAGATAACCTCTTAGTTCACAGATAATGTTTATCTCCTGTGCATGGACACTTCTCGTGCCAATGGGTCTGTTTGACTATGTTTGACTATGTTTGCCCTGATGGACCTGGTTCAACTGGGTTGGAATTTGTCAATATTCAAAACCATGCAGTGACTTGATTCAACAAATTCCCCCTTTTTGATGATGACTAACTCTGTGCTTAACGATGTACATACTTCAATCCAACATAGACACTTTTTATTGATTTAAGCATTCATCATAGAGAGACCAGGTTCATTAGGTTATAAATATCACAAAAAGCATTGAAATTTTGAAAATCACATATCTTCCCCCTTTTGGCATCATCGAAAAGTTACAAAATGATAAACTTACAAGAAGTATTAACAATTACTCATGGCCATTGAGGCAACTGCAGATGCAAATCATGAATTGATCATCAAAGGAAACCAATCAAATGTAAGCTATTTAAGAAACTGAGACAAAATCAATAACCAAACAACAAAATTTATTGATTAGATAGCAGATCAGGCACCATACACAAAAAGAATTAAAAACAGTAGCAACAATGAGCAAAACAGAAAACAAAGAGCAGAACATAATTTAGACAGTCCCAAACCGGGTCCTAGAGGGGTGTTATTGGAAGCACTGGACTCCTAAGGCTGGGAAGGGGAAGAGGAGGTTGTGGTCGTGGCTTGAATAAGGGAGAGCATTTTATAAATAACACCCTCATTCTTCTCCTTTTCTTTGGCTAATTCAGCTTTGAGAGCATCCCGCTCAGCTTCAACCTCAATAAGGAGAGATTTCAAATGAAGTATCTTCACATCCTTGATCTCACCTTCATGCATAAGAGTCCTGACCTTGCTATTAACAGGCAGTTTCCTGGATGAACCAGGTTCATCCTGAGGAATATTAACAATGTAGTCACATGTCAGCAGCGTATTCTTCCCAAAGTAGTCCTTAGCAGTAGCCATTTCAGGTTTCTTCACTGGAACCTTGAAGTGAGCAAGCACATCAGTCAGGATAAATCCATAAGGTATAGCATGTGCCTTGGTTCCATTCACAACCCTGTCCAAGATATGGATGATGAAGGTAGGCCAATTGATCTGTTTACCCCTGTACAAGCACTCCATGAGCATGAGATCCATGTAGCTGGCAATGTGCCTTCGCTCTTGCTTAGGCAGCAAAAATTTTATCACAAACTCGAAGAACAGTTTGTGCTGAGGCCTCATCTCACTCTTAAACACTGTCCTGGGCTCAAATTCTTGCTCATTCTCACATAAAAACCTGGTGATTTGAAGAGCTGAGGGCAAACCATCTAGATTAGGCCATCTTTGCCTATTATAATCATCATAACCCTCAGAAGGGATATGCAGCACTTCCCCCAACTCCTTTGCATCAAACAAAATCTCAACCTGTTGAACCTTGGAGGATACCCTGCCATCTTTGACAATTGTGTTGGCCATAAATTCAACCAACTCATTCCTAGACATCCTTCCCTCAAGGTGAAGAACCACGTCCTTCCACCCTTGCACATCCAAGGTATCCATCAGGAAAATCATCCTTGACTTCTCAAGGTCTCGAAACATCTTCCCCTTCAAGATAGTACGCTTTCCAAACATTGTGAGTTTGTCAGTCTCCTCACCAGACACTTCCACTTCTTCTCCACTCCATTCCTCATCTTCAACAATCTTTACTTTCTCGTCCTTGCAGTTGTTGAGGGTGTGGCAGACACATATGTTGACTTCTTGGAAGAAGCCTTAGCTTTCTTGGGTTTTGGTGTCTCAACCTCAACTAGTGATGGTTGCTCCTCCTGATGGACCAGGTCCATCTCATCGTCATCAGCATGACCTGCCTCAACAGGCTCTCCAACTTTTTCCTTTCCCTTGGCAAACTTCATCTTCTTGCTCTCTCTTAGAGCTTTTTCCAATTCTTCTTCTCCTTTCCTAACGGTGCTTCTAGTAGCACGACTTTTTGGGGCAGGAGCATCAACAGATGATGAATCTTTTCTCTTCTTGGTTGGTACCGGGGAATTAGCTTTCTTAGATTTTGGAGTTCTGTTCCTTTTGGGATTGTAGGACTCACCCAACTTTTTCATCAACTCAGCCAACGTTTCCTTAATAGATGAAACAGGTTCATCTACTGCTTGTTGTAGGCTTTCCATACCTGTTGTTTCTTCCCCAGAATTGCTTCCCCCTAAAACTTTGACTCTTTCCTCAACAATCACAGGAGCGGGGCCACCAATATCCAGAGTGGCACCTTCCTTCCCAGATCCCCTTTCTGAAATCCCTTCTCCCTCTATCTCAATGTTTATATTTTTCCCAATTTTTCTTCGCCTATCCGGTACCTCTACATCCACTATCGACCCAATCAAGATAAACCTATTTTCAGCCATTTCAGTTGCAGACCCAACTTCAAGATTTCCCTATTCAGTGTCAGATGAACTTGGTGCTTCATCCTCATTTGCAGATTTGAAGGACTCACTAGAAGATTCAAAGTCTTGGACCTTGCTAGCTTGAAGTATCTCATTTAAATATCTGGCACGAGAACCAGAGGCAACTGTTTTCCTGGCCAACATCTTTACTCTACGTTTTCTGGGGGCTGGAGTAGGGCTAGGTGTAATGCCTGGGATTGATTTGGGTGAAAGAGTGGGTTCAGGGATAGGTTCAGGAATAGGTTCGGGGATCGGAGGGTTTTGGGGGGTCGAAGACCTGGTTGGAGAATTTGAGTTGTGTATCGATGGAGAATTAGAACCAGTGTCGTCAAGACCGACCCCGTAATTAGGGGTGGTTGATGAAGATGAAGCAGGAGGTTGTGAAAAAGACATTGTTATGAAGATTTGGGAAGAGAAGAATGTTGATCACTTTGGTATGAGAGGAATGATGAACTTGGTTCGACGGTTATGCTTTTGAAGAGGGAAGGTAATGATGGCCTTTTAAAGATGTGGTTATTAATTGTACAACGGGAATATTTCTTTGTCAAGTGGGAGTCTAATCGATGCAGGAGTGTTAGTGTTTAGACGGTTATGACTCCCTAAATCTAGGCTAATTAAGGTTCGATGGGACTCTTAGAAACGGGTTCATTTTGGGATAAGTACTAATAATTTGAAATGAACCAAATATAGATAGAGTCATGCTCATGTGTGACTATAATTATTTCAATAAGTGTATGATGATGAGCACGTACCTTGTCAGTTACATGAACCAGCAGCGAAGAACCAGGTTCATCATGTTATAGTCTTTAATTTTCCTCAATTTACAAAGATAGAAAAAAATCATTAGTAGCCAGGGAATCATATTAATACATGGCAAAAGGGTATGGCAGTAAAGTCATGATACTGAGAAATGATTAGTCTATTTAGCTACCTATTTTAGTGTTTCTAGCCAAAAAAGTTTCCTTTTTGTTTTTCAATTATGTGATCTTAATCATCCCTAATTCTAGCTTGTTTCTCTCAAAATTCTCCCTACTTAGTGCTTTAGTGAAAATGTCTGCAGTTTGTTTATCAGTAGCACAGAATTCGATTGAGATCATTCCTTTTTCATAGTTATCTCTTAGGAAATGGTGTCTGACATCTATGTGCTTGGTTCTCTTATGATGAACCGGGTTCTTCGTCATGCTAATTGCACTAGTGTTGTCACAGAAAAAAGGAATGCATCCAACCTCTATACCAAAATCCATTAGTTGTTTCTTGATCCATAGGAACTGAGCACAACATGAGGCTGCAGCTACATATTCAGTCTCAGCAGTAGACAGGGCTACTGAGTTTTGTTTCTTGGTTGCCCAACACACAAGGCAAGAGCCCAAAAAGTGAGCCATGCCTGAAGTACTTTTCCTGTCAACCAGGAAACCTACATAATCTGCATAAGCATATCCTACAAGGTCGAAATTACTACCTTTATGATACCAAAGACATAAATCAGTTATGCTCGTCAGATATCTCAGAATTCTCTTCACTGCAGTTAGATGGGACTCCTTTGGATTTGCCTGAAATCTCGCACACAGTCCTACACTGAACACAATATCAGGTCTACTGGTAATGAGATATAATAAAGACCCAATCATCCCTCTATATAGCTTTTGATCAACGGATGAACAATGTTCATCCACGTCTAATTTTGTAGTTGTGGCTATGGGGGTGTGAATTTCTTTTGAGTCTTCCATTTTAAATCTTTTGAGTAGTTCTTTCACATATATTTTTGATGGATCTTTGTTCCATTTGATTTTTGCTTGATTTGCAAGCCTAAAAAAAGAAGTTTAGCTTACCCATCATACTCATCTCAAACTCACTCCCCATAAGTTTAGCAAATTCCTTACTCAATTTGTCAGAGGTTTCCCCAAATATGATATCATCCACATGTATTTGCACAACCAGGAGATCCTTACCTTTTTCCTTTAAGAACAAGTTACTGTCAATTTTGCCTCGTTTGTATCCATGTTCTAGCAGGAATTTTGATAGCCGCTCATACTATGCTCTTGGTGCTTGTTTGAGTCCATACAAGGCCTTGTCAAGTTTGTATACATGGTCAGGTGTCTCCTTGCTTTCAAAACCTGGAGGCTGTTTGACAAATACTTCTNACCATGTGTGCAGCAAATGCTATCAGAAGTCTGATTGCCTCCAGCCTTGCCACAGGAGCAAAGGTCTCATCATAGTCAATTCCCTCTTCTTGACTATATCCTTGGACAACCAGTCTGGCCTTGTTTCTTGTAACAGTTCCAATCCTCATCAAGTTTGTTCCTGAAGACCCACTTTGTGCCAATCACTGATCTGTCTAGTGGTCTGGGTACCAAGTGCCATACTTGACTTCTTTCAAATTGATTCAGATCTTCTTGCATGACATTTACCCAGTCAGCATCCTGTAAGGCTTCAGAAATGTTCTTTGGTTCGATCAAGGATAGAAAGGCATCAAACGCACACAGATTTTTCAAGGAGGATCTTCTTTTGATTCCGGATGTCAAATCTGTTATGATGTTCTCAAGAGGATGAGAGTTTTGATATCTGTGTGGTTTGAGCACTAATTGTTCACTTCTAGATGATCCCATGGTGTCTTGTTGTTGTGGAGCAAGGTCAGGGCCAAGGTCTAGAGTGATTTGTTGTTGAGTTCCCCTTGTCATGTTTCTTGGGGTAGTTGGACCTGGTCTATCACCTGTTCCATCTTCCATAATTGCTTCAATTTGTTAACTGCTTCTGAACAGTCCAAGCTCCTCATCTTTCTGTTCATGTCTCTCAGAAAGAGTGTTAGTTTCATAAAAAACAACATGTACACTCTCCTCTACACACATAGTTCTTTTGTTATATACTTTATAAGCTTTTCTATGTGATGAATATCCCAAGAATACTCCCTCATCACTTCTGGGATCAAATTTACCTAGGGAATCTTTGCCATTGTTGTGCACAAAGCACTTGCATCCAAAAGCCCTAAGGTGGGATATGTTGGGCTTTCTCCCTTTGAGTAATTCATAAGGAGTTTTCTCTACTAATGGTCTGGTCATGCATCTATTATTATGTAGCATGCAGTGTTTATTGCTTCTGCCCAGAAGCTATGGGGTAGTTTATTGGAAAGAAGCATGGTTCTAGCCATATCTTCAAGAGTTCTGTTCTTTCTTTCAACAACCCCATTTTGATGTGGGGTTCTAGGGGCAGAAAAGTTGTGATTTATACCATGTTTATCACAGAATTCAGCAAACTTTGCATTCTCAAATTCAGTACCATGATCAGATCTTATTGATGCTAGTTGATTTCCTAACTGTTTTTGAGTTTTTCTAACAAATGAAGTGAACATATCAAATGCTTCATCTTTAGATGTCAGAAATAAGGTCCAAGTGAACCTTGAGTAATCATCAACTAGCACCATTACATATTTCTTACCACCTCTGCTCAGAGTTCTCATAGGACCACATAAGTCCATATGAACTAGTTCCAACGTCCTTGTAGTACTGACCATTTTCTTTCTTTTGAATGAGGATCTTACCTGCTTCCCCCTTGCATATGCCTCACAAACTTTTTCTTCCTTGAACTTAATGTTAGGAAGCCCTACCACTAAGTCCTTAGAGACTAATTTGTTAAGCTGATTCAGAATCACGTGACCAAGTCTTTTGTGCCAAAGGAGGGGATCACTGTCCAACACACTTAAGCAAGTGAGTTCATTTTCTGATAGTGTGGACAAGTCTATGACATAGATGTTATTCATTCTTTTCCCTGCAAAACGATCTTGTCAGTAAGCAGGTTAATCACAAAACATTTTGTGGAAGTGAAAGCAACTAGGTTACCTCTGTCACACAATTGTGACACACTGATCAGGCTATATTTCAAGCCATCTATCAAGTACACATGTTCAATGGAACGTGTTTCATCCTTACCTACCTTACCAACCCCGATAATTTCACCTTTCTTTCCATTTCCAAAGGAGACAGTTCCTCATTTGAGGTTTTCAAGTGAAAGGAATTGTTCCTTGTTCCCTGTCATATGTTTTGAGCAGCCACCATCCAAGTACCAAATTTGGCTGCTTCCTCTCACTTGAACCTACAAAAATAAATCAGGGGTTAGTCCTAAGAACCCAAACTAGTTTGGGTCCTTTTCTATGAGAGAAAGGATGAATTAATCTTGTTCTGGCCCAATTTGGTAACCAGTTTTTTCTTTTAACAAAGCTCTCATTTCTTCGACTGGCCTGCTCTTTTGCAGTACACTAAATTTTGTAATGACCAGCCTTACCACAGTGGGTGCAAATTTTATTCTCAGAGAGAGTGAGATACTTTCTTTTGGGATCTCACTTGGGCAATTGACTCCCAAAGCCAATTCCTCTCCGGTTGCTACTATGATTTTCTTGAAGCCATGTCAAGACATCAGAGGATTTATTCCATTTGCAAGTTCGATCTAGTTCATGTTTGACTTTACCAAGTTCTTCTTTAAGTGTCCTTATCTGTTCATCCTTATTATACATCTTATCTTTTAGTTTTCCCACATTTTCTTCTAACATGATATGAGAATAATCAACAGTCTTTTTACTAGTTCCTAGCTTTAATTTTAAATTTTCAGATTTTAACTCTAGGATCTTAGTTTCAAGTAGATGAACCTGGTTCAACAAGACAGTGTTTTTCTTTTCAGATTCACTTACTCTGATTTCCAGGTTCATGCATTTTGTTTTAGCATTGCACACTCTTTAGAGAGATGTTCTTTCTCTTTGGTTGTTTCTTCAGAATCATTCATGAAATCAAGTAGCAACTCAGAGAGTTTTTCTTTAGATAGGAACTTTATTTTATTTTTGAGATGGGATATACTTACCTCTGATTCTTCATATGATTCCTCATCAGATTCGCCAATTACCATGAGCGCATGTTCTTTATTCTCACCATCTTCTGATTCTTCATCTGAGCTTTCCCCCCAAGCAGCAACCATAGCTTTTGTTGTGGTTTTCTTGGGTTGGAAAAGTTCCTTCTTTCAAATCTCTCCTTTTTCCATTCCATTTCCCACTGAGGACAATTCTTGATATGGTGGTCAGTCTTTCCACACTTGTAGCATCCCTCATTGGTTGGCCTCTCTGGAGCTTTTGCTTTGTTGTAGTTTCCACCTCTAGAGATGCCCTTCTTCCTTATGAGAAAGTTTCTGAATTCTTTAGTAATCATGGCCATCTCGTCTTCCTCCAGATCTGCCCCCTCAGTGATTCTCAGTGCTAGACTTGTTTCCTTCTTTGGAGCATCCATTTTCATTGTCTGCCTTCTAATTTCATAGGCTGTAAGGTTTCCAATTAGCTCTTCCAATCTGAGGGTTGCCATATTTTGGATTCCGGGATAGCAATGACTTTACTTTCCCAGGAAATTAGTAAGACCCTTGTCAGGATCTTCTCTACCCTGTCCTCTTCAAGAATGACTCTACCAAGAGGCTGAAGTTCATTTGTCGGAGTTGTGAACCTTGTGTACATTTCTTGGGTTGTCTCTCCTTCTTTCATAGTGAAGTTTTCATACTGAGAGTATAGTAGAGTACCTCTTGATCTTTTCACTTGAGGTGTTCCTTCGTGAGCTACTTGTAAGGTATCCCAGATTTCTTTGGCAGTGGTGCATCTTTGAATCCTACTATACTCGTTTGGACCTAGTCCACAAACTAGCCATTTTTTGTCCTTAGCATTTTTTTCCCATTTCTTCAGATCCTCAGCAGTGCAGTCAGCTCTAGTTTTTGGTACATATACTCCTTCAGCAGTCTTCTTCATGGTGGCTAGAGGACCATCAGTAACTATGTCCCAAAGTTCATAGTCTTCTCCAATCAAGTGATCCTTCATCATGTTCTTCCACCAGGAGTAATACTGTCCATTAAAGAGTGGTGGCCTTGCACTTGATTGACCCTCCCAGTTTCCAGGTGGTGCACTCATTTTGATCTTTTCCAAGGTGTTAGCCTTTTCAAGGATAACCTGCTATGATACCAATTGATGTTTTATACGTCAATACCACACAAGAGGGGGGGGGTGATTTGTGTGGTGTCCAATTTTTGAGTGCAGTCTCTATAGAAGAACCTGATTCTTCTTGGTGTTCCACCTTCTACAGTTTGCGGAAGTAATTGCAGAATTTAAAGAACACATCAATTTTTACATAGAAAACACCTGGCTCAAAAGGTGAAAAAACCACGTCCTACTTCCCAGTAGGATTTTCCCAATCTCTTCACTATATCAATGAGCTAAACATCATTTACAAAATAAACTCTTTAGTAAACCTAAGGACTAACTCTAATCCCTTTGTGGCAAACTAGCCTTAGCTACTTGCGACAAACTTCAAGTTAACTCTAACTTGAACAGTGTGTACCTATTACATTTGCTTCTAGATAAAGCTGAAAGATACAATATGTAATCATCTACTACAAACAACTAGACTCAAAAGGCAACAGATGAAACTGGTTCTTCTAGTTGGTTCAAGTAGCTTTTGTATTGCACAAGGATTCTGCTTGCAAAAGTGCTTTGGTAATTTTGCTTTCAGTTCTTGTTTTACTTCTGTGTTTTTGCGTTAATTCTTCAGCATGAATGCTTTAACATTTTATAGAGTCAGTAGTTGAGACGTTGTTGTTCAGTGCTAATGTAACTCTTCCTTGGTGGAAGAGTTTGTGTTTATCTCAACTTTCTTGATCTTGATTCTGTCCTACCTGAAATCGAACTCCATCTTCTTATCAATTTGCAACCTTTTCTCTTACAAAATAACCTCTTAGTTCATAGATAATGTTTATCTCTTGTGCATGGATGCTTCTCGTGCCAATGGGTCTATTTGACTATGTTTGCCCTGATGGACCTGGTTCAACTGGGTTGGCATTTGTCAATCTTCAAAACCATGCAGTGACTTGATTTAACACACTCCTAAGTCCCAAATCACCTAACGAAGCTATCTGAGCCATAAAATCCATATTCCGGGGTCGTTTACCTATAAGTCAACTCTCGGTTGCCTTTTCCAACTATTAAGCCCATTTAAGAGACTAAGTGCCTCAATTCTCACCACGACCACTCTGAACCCGAATCAACCAAACCAACACATCATAAATAGGCTAATCAGCACGTGACAAAGAATAAACAGGGAAAACGGGGCTAATCTCACGGAACAACCGGCCGGGTCGTTACATTCTCCCCTCTTAAACAAACGTTCATCCTCGAACGAGTCTAGAAACATACCTGGAGTCTCAAATAAGTGAGGATATCTGCTCCGCATCTCCCGCTCAGTATCCCAAGTAGCCTCCTCCATCGGCTGCCCTCTCAACTGCACCTTTACTAAAGCTATATCCTTAGACCTCAACCTTATGACCTGACGACCCAAAATAGCCACTGGCTCTACCTCAAAAGACATATCACCCTCAAGTTGAACTAAGCTGAAGTCCAAGACATGAGACGGGTCACCAACATACTTCCGGAGCATGGAAACATGAAACACCAGATGGATACTTGATAAGCTGGGTGGAAAAGCAAGTCTATCAGCCACCTCTCCAACCCTCTGAAGCACCTCAAAAAGCTCAATGAACCGGGGACTCATGTGATGACCCAAGGGGTCATTTTATGAATTAAGACTCAGTTCTAGGCTTATTAGCCATAAAAAGACTAATTTTAATTACCTCAATTTGCGTGCTCAGTCCGAACGTGAAACCGGGAAGCTTTTATGTGAAAATATAAGAATAATAATTTTTAGAATTAAAATTTTGTTTTAGTTGACTTAAGTCAACATTTTTAGTAAACAGACCTGGATCTGTGTTCCGATGATCCCGGAAGGTCCGTAATAAAATATGGGACTTGGGCGTATGCCCGGAAGTGATTTCCGAGGTCCCAAGCCTTAGAAATCAATTTTTGAAAGAAATTGTTTTGCGGAATTATTAATGAAATAAAGAAAAGAATTAATGTTTGAAACCATTGGTTCGACTCTTATTTTGGTTCCGGAGCCCAATACAGATTTGTTATAGTATTTGAATACTAACTGTGAAGTTCGGTGAGAATCGGAGTTTATTTGACGTGATTCGGACGTCCGGTTGAGAAATAGTGAAATTGAAGTGTTCTTGAGAAAAATGATGAGTTTTGAGGTTTAATTCATAGTTTTACATGTTATTTTCATGATTTGATCATACGAGCAAGTCCGTATGATGTTTTTAGACTTGCGTTCATGTTTGGTTTAGAACCCCGAGGGCTCTGGTGAGTTTCGAATAGGTTTGGGTTGTGTTGCGCTCGTTCTTTCTTATGTTTCAACGTCGTTTCTTCAAGCATGAATGATATCATATTGAACAAATTAACTCCGTTTTTTGTTTTGAATGAAGTATTAGATTCGTATCATTTTTACGGACCCGTAGCAAAAATAATCGTTGAATTTGGACATCGTATGAGGATTTTATGGTCATTTCACTAAGGTTGCTAGATTTTTTTAGATTAATTACGAAATTGCCACTGGCACGTATTTAAAAATATGCACTATTTGAAAATATTAAAACATACATATCTCATTCATTATAAGGTCAAATTGAGTGATTCAAAAGCCTAACTTGACCAGAATTTCACAAGGAATCTATTGGAGACATAAAAATTGAGTTTCGGGATTGTTTGGTATGAGAAACAAGGCAGAATAGCTGGAAAAAAATATATAAAACTAGAGTTTGTTCATTCGGTCATATTTTGAGTTGGGGAGCTCGGATTTGGGCGATTTTCACAATAGATATTGGGGTAAGTGTTCTCTAATCATTTGCTTGTTTGGTTATATTTCAATTACCCAATGTTTTTTATCACTTTTAAATCAAAAACTAAGAATTTTCATGGTAAAAATTGAGGGTTTGGGAAGAATTAGGGAATATTGTAAAAATCGAATCTTTACCTCGATTTGAGGTCAGATTTTGAAACTAATTGTATATTCGGGCTCGTGGGTGAATGGGTAAACGTAAATTTGTCCGAACCCTGAGTTTGGACCAAGCAGGCCCGGGGTCCGGATTTAACTTTTTTTGAGAAAACATAGGAAAAATTATAATTTTCAGTAAAGTTAGTTCCTTTAGAATTACATAATGATATTAAGTTAATTATGGTTAGATTGGAGGTGAATTCAATAGGAAAAGCTATAATTGAACAGTGAGTGGCCTGCGAAGTTGATGTAAGTGCTTGGTTTAACCTTGACTTGAGGGAATAGGAATCCACAACCTATTTGTTATGTGAAATTGCTTGTGTGTAGTGTATAGGTGAGGTGATGAGTACCTATGCACTACTAAATTGTTTTTTACCATGATCCCTTTTCCGTTTTCCATTTATTTGCTTCCCGTCTTGACTGTTTTATGATTGTTGAGGTTTATATGGTCAAGTGATGATCTTTGCTGTAATAAATCTAAGACCTGAATAAGAGTCACATGTACTTTTATCTTGATGTTATATATATCAAGAATGCATTTGGATTATCGTTTTTATGTTTTTCTTTTGAAGATTTAGTGAAGTCTTAAACCTTAGACCAATAAACAAACAAACAAAAAAAGTATTGATAATATTGTAGAGTAGGACCCCAGACTTTAAAAATTAGAACGGTAGGATAAGATAAACTATTTGGAGCTCATTAAATTTAGGTCATGAGTGAATAGATGAAAATATTCATTTATAGGAGGCTTTTAGAAATATGTTCAAGTACGTAATTGAATTATTCCGCATATGCTATTTGACCTATTTATTTTCATTAGATTATTGCCAAGTATTGTTGCACGCGCGTTAAAAGTGTTGGATGTTCCCTTGATTTTGTTATGGTACATAAAGGTTGAGATGGATGACAGTGTTACGATATTTAAATATATTCTGGTTGGTTTCATTATGAAATAATATTGGATACAACGTGTGAGCTATACTGTGTTCTGTTTACAATTGTTGAGATAAAAGTGTTGTGAAAGGCTTGACCTGAATTGTGAAAGTTTTTAATAAATAAATCAATTGATAGTGATAAGGGTGGACAGAGGAAATAAATGATAGTGATAAGGGCGGACATGGGAAATAAATGATAGTGATAAGGGTGGACAGGGGACACAAATGATAGTGATAAGGGTGGACAGAGGAAATAAATGATAGTGATAAGGCTGGACAGGTGGGATCGGGTTGCACGCCACAACAAGACAGTGATGAGGGAGGATATTTATGTTTTACTGATTTTAATTACAAAGATTTGGAAGCTTTATTGTTTTACTCTACTGTTTCTCATATTATGCACATACGATTGTTTTAAAGTAAAGTTTGGAAATTTATGTGGGATCTTAGTCACAGCTGAGGCCTGGAATAGGCGACTGAGTTATTTTATTTATTCATTGTTGCAGTTATATTTTCTTGTTTGCGTAGGATTGTTTTATTACTTTATTATGTACATATATTGTCGCAGGTTAACTTATAATTGCTCCGCCTTAGCCTCGTCACTACTTCGTCGGAGTTAGGCTCGACACTTACTCAGTACATGGGATCGGTTGTACTGATATTACACTCTGTACACTTTTGTGCAGATCCAGGTACCGGCCAGCAATAAAGATTTTTAGTAGCAGCCATCCATTATCCGGAGACACGAGGTATATCTGTCGGCATTCGCAGATCCCGAGAGTCTTCTCTTAGTTCGTAAAGACTGTTTTATATTTTCTCAAAACAATTATATTATTTCTTTCATCCCATTGATTGTAGTATACTTTAGTAGTTCGTGAATTGTGACACCAGACCCTGGGGTAGTCTTAGAGTTATTTATATAATTAGTTCGTGGCTCGGTTTATTTATTTGTTTATTATTTTATATTTGGAGTTATTCTTTGGAAACCATTAGATTAAGTTTACTTCAAATTTATTTTATTATGTTTAAATGGATAATCAAAGGAAAATAACTAATTGAACTCTAAAATTGGCTTTCCTAGCAAGTGTGGTGTTAGGCGCCATCACGATCCCTAAGGTTGAGAATTTTGGGTCGTGACAACTCAACTTGCCCCTCTTCCCGAACCGCATAACACCCTTCATGGGTGACACATTTAGTAGCACTTTCTCCCAAACCATGAAAGACACATCCCGGACCTTCCGGTATGCATAACTCTTCTGCCTAGACTGCGTCGTGCGAAGCCACGCTCCTGAATCAACTTCACCCTATCCAACTGCATCATGTACCAAGTTTGTGCCCAGTAGCCTAGCCTCACACGGCTCAAACCAACCAATCGGAGATATACACCTCCTACCATATAAAGACTCGTACGGAGCCATCTGGATACTCGACTGATAACTATTATTATATGCAAACTCCGCGAGTGGCAGAAACTGGTCCCATAAACCCCCAAAGTCAATGACACAAGCACGCAACATGTCCTCCAGAATCTGAATAGTGCGCTCTAACTGCCCGTCCGTCTGAGGATGAAATTTTGTGCTCAACTCGACCTGAGTACCCAACTCTCTATGAACGACCCTCCAAAAATGAGATGTGAACTGAGTACCTCTGTCAGAAATGATTGAAACTGGAACATCATGCAACTGGAAAATCTCCCTGATATAAATCTCAGCTAACCGCTCCAAAGAATAAGTAGTACCAACAGGAATGAAGTGCGCAAACTTGGTCAGCCGATCCACAATGACCTATACAGCATTGAACCTCCTCGAAGTACGTGGGAGCCCAACTACAAAGTCCATGGTGATCCGCTCCCACTTCCACTCCGGAATATCCAACCTCTGATGCAACCCACCTGGCCTCTGGTGCTCATACTTGACCTACTGACAATTAAGACACCGAGCTACAAACTCAACTAGATCCTTCTTCATCCGCCTCCACCAATAATACTGTCTCAGATCCTGATACATCTTCACAGCACCCGGATGGATGGAATACCGTGAGTTATGGGCCTCTGCTAGAATCAACTCTCGAAGCCCATCCATATTGGGCACACAAATCCGACCATGCATCCTCATAACCCCATCATCACCAATAACGACATCCCTGGCATCATGTTGGTTGATTTCCCAATGCACACGCAAGTGTACGTGGTCGACAAGTAATACAGGATTTTAAGTCCAGATATCGTACCCACAAGGACTTGTGTAAACTACTTGCTAAATCACTCTAATCGTTATTTAACCAAGCCAATATAAAATCAATGATGTACTATTTTATACTAAAATTCTATGAAATAACTAATTATCAAGTGACAAGAATTATTGTGATGTATTCAGTAGAGACAAATATTCCAGGGTTGTGGTCTATTCACCACTCGTATTGCATTCTAATTAACTTTTCCTTTCATATAATTCACTCATGGTTGCTAATTAATTGATAAATGCTCTCATAGCCTTCTCCCAAAGCACTCCTCACCTATTCTCAATAGATTAACACCTATATTTCTATGGCATTAATCTATTAGAGCGCACTAAGATTACGATGTTTAATTAAGTACGGTGACTATGTATATTCTTATCCTAACCACAAATCCGCTCCCCTGAAGGGTTAAGATCGCACTCTCTTCAAT
>ML423984.1:0-21723 GCA_005239525.1 Nicotiana knightiana
AATATACCTAGTCACCGTGCTTAATTTAACATCGTAATCTTAGTGCGTTCTAATAGACTAATTGCATAGGAATATAGGCATTACTCTATTGAGAATAGGTGAAGAGTGCTTCGGAAGAAGACTATGAGAACATTTATCGATTGATTAGAAACCATGAGTAAACTATATGAAGGGAAAAGTTAATTAGAATGCAATATGAGTGGTGAATAGACCATAACCCTGGAATATTTATCTCTACTGAATACATTACAATAGTTTTTGTTACTTGATAATTAGTTATTTCATAGAATTTTAGTATAAATTAATACATCATTGATCTTATATTGGCTTGGTTAAAGAATAATTAAAGTGAATTAGCTAGTAGTTTATACAAGTCTCTGTGGGTACGATATCTGGACTTAAAATCCTATATTACTTGTCGACCACGTNTATGCTGGACAATTTTACAAATTAGCCTGTGTTATCGAATTCTTTGATTTAGGAGTAAGATAGGATTTCTAAGTGACAGTGCAAGTGGTCAACCATGATAGCGGAGGGTATGAACTATCTAAATGTTAATCATATAGGCAAGATATTTATCTGGATGTTAAAGAAAAATTACAAAAAAAGAAGCCAAATTTCATTTCGGAGCCTATAAACAGGATTTCCTTGTCACTTAGGCCTTAGGTTGTTTAAGTTATGGAGTGATCAAGTGACTCGAGTCATTACTTGTAACCATATAGGCATAATTTCTTGGTTTAAATCCCTAAGAACATGATCTCCAAGTACATTGGCACAAACGGTCAAGCAAATTAGCATAAAGTATGTCCTATAGACACTATTTCTTAGTGTAAAGACACACAGACATGATAAACGGTCAAGAAAATTAGCATAGTGAAGATAGACAAGCAAATTAACACATAATAGACCCTGTGGGAATGTTAGCTAGGCGATATTATTGAATTACCAAGTTTCATAGACAAGTTATTTAGGAAAAAGTAGCAGGTAAGGATGTTGGAACCTATAGGCATATTATCTACCCATGTATGCATGAACTAAACTATCCCAAGCCTATTTCAACTATTTCCCCATTATAATTCTTTATAAGTTATTACAAACCAACTAACAATAATTATTGGCCGAATATAATTCAAAATAACCCAGTCGTACTTATTGGCCTTCAACAGCCTTGAAACTTCATCCAAATCAGCAAGCCCAAATCCCATGTGCACAGTGTAAAACTAGTAGTGTAGTTTTAGACCCAATACAAGTTTTGGCCCCACACGCCAGTCCCAAATTCAGAAGCAAACCAAACATCTAACAGAGAGCAGCTAAGCATGAAAGTGAGATTCTGCAGGCAAGTTCCCTAGGTACAAATTCTTGAATCTCAACTTAATAAGAACCATACGCACACACTCAATAAATTTTATGCTTTATCACCTACAATCAACTAGACAAAGGAAAGAAAGGTCTCACTAGTAATACTCTGAATGCAACATCTAAGAAGTATAAATAACACATAGGTCTAGCAAAAAAAAGCACACACTTGATAGCTTATCCGGTTCATGAAATCAAGTTAAAGTAACAGTACATTAAAGAAGAAGATGGCCAAAATTAGTCGTGGAGAATACAATTAGCCATTAATTCTTACATGGAAGCCTAGAGTAAAAGGTCTAAGGTAGAATCATCCTATAGACATAGTTTCTAGGTGGAGCACTCAACGAGTTAAATGGGGTATGTATTCATCTAGTTTAAAAAGAAAATAGGGGATCCTACAGGTCAAACATAGCACATGCATATGGGAGAGTATGGCTAATATATGGAAAATGATTTATGTGAGGAAACGTCTAAATTAAACTGAGTAGCAGCATCAAGACTTGAACATACGAAATTCTACACTATTCACATAGGTTGAAATGACAGTTAAAACAACATATAACACTATAGGGAATTGAAATTCACAAAATCAAAATGCCAAGTCCTAAGGCATCATTTCTACTTGAAGGTTTCAGCACGGCAGTATCATACAACGTATGTAAGCGTTGGACACATAATCATGATTAGTCAAGGAGATCATTCTAAAACATGAATGCACTAACAAAGAGAAAGTTAAACTACATAATTGAAGATACTAACTAGATGCAAATAGAAGTAATTAAGAGAAGAATTATAATTCCAACTTCAATTCAACAACCGTTTCAAGTTGAGACAGTTTGAGCAGTGAAAACCTAAGTTCTCCGACACTTCAGAGTGCACAAGAGCCTCGAGGACTCCGAGCGGCGCTTGTGGCAAAAGAGGTTATAAAACAATACTAGAATGGCCTTGGCTTTCGGCCGAAAAAAACAAAACCAAACAACAATAATTCTCAGAAAACCAAAAAAATATAGAATCGGTGTGAGTGAGAGAGAGGAGTGACCAAAGTCCATCCAAAAGGGGAATGGGGTATTTGTCTTGGCTTGTTTGAAGTAAGTATATTATTTAAACTTGGTTGAGGCACTAGTTGCCTAAATTATTTATGATAGCTATCTGCTATGGGTGCAAGCATGCATGGGGTGTGAAGCCATGCGCTGACACAGAGGGTATTTATCCATGCTTGGATTGCATTTAAGCTATGATAAGCCTATAATTAACTGGTACGATTTAAGCTATGATGTTTCTCATATTTTTAACATTGTGTGAACTATTTGAGCCATATTTGACACTACGTAGAGGTTTAATCCCTAAACAAACTTGAGAAATGATGTTCTTTGATTAAATTGTTGATTCGAGCTATGATAACACATTTTGCACATGTCTACAACATAGCATGTCATTTATACTAGTCCAAGAGCAGAAGATTTGTTATTCATTCATCACATACATGTATTCTTATTTATTTACTCATGTGTGATATGATTGTACTGGATGCTTTTGAACATGCCGGGCGAATTGTGTTGTTATGCTTGATACCATGCTTGGAGGATTATGATATTGTGCATGTGACCACGCTTGGCGAATTCTGTTTTTATGCCTATAACTATGCCGGAAAGATTATGATATTTTGCTTGTGACCACGCCTGGAACATTGATATTATAAGCACGTGAGTTGTCCGTGCAGATCCAGATATTGATGTTATAGCACGTGAGTTGTCCGTGTGGTTGATATTATTAGCACGTAAGTTGTTCGTGTCACACATGAGTTTTCTGTGCAGCGCGTGGATATGAATACATCCCCCTAGGGTCACACTCACATGTTTCTTTCTTGATAGTGTATATGCAGATTGAGAAAAACCACCGGGTTTATGGTTGGTGTGAGCTCTGGGAGAGCTGGTTACTGTTATTAGATCTGATTGCGCGCTACAACAGAATGATATTTTGTTATTGCATTTCATCTATATTTGAATTCCTCGATTGTTTGCCTAATTTTACTTGCATATCATCATTATATGCTAGATCGTTGACTGAGCAGAACAATTTAAAATAAAGAATTGTGAGCATCAAAGTAGTTTTAACTTATATTTCCTATTTTGATCATGTATTTATTCTATACTTGTTGAAATTATGGACTGCACGAGTTTTAGTGAGTATCATCTATAGTTCTTACTTCTTTAACCTCGTCGAGGTTAGATAGGATACTTATTGAGTACATGTGGTCGATGGTACTGATACTATACTTCTGAGACCTATGTTCAAATCTTGGAGTTGTTGTTTCTATTTATAGCGGGAGTTGGCATTGAAGATTTACCCGAGTTCTAGTTATGTTTATTACTTGTCCTTGCTAGCTTTATATTTGAACGCTATTCATGTAAAATCCAAGCAGATGTGGTAACCATTTCAGCTCAATGTTTGTAAAACTCTAAATCTTAGAAGCTCATGATTTTTACTACCAGTCCTTAGGTGGTTGTATAAAAGTTCAGTTATTTCATCATTATATTCTCACTAAATCTCACTTTAAATTTGATTATTGTTAAATTTTCTTACTTAGCGGGTTGGGTTAGGTGCCATCACGACTAATTGGATTTTGGGTCGTGACAAGTTGGTATCAGAGCTCTAGGTTCATAGGTTTTACGAGTCATGAGCAAGTGTCTAGTAGAGTTTTGCGGATTGGTATGATGACATCCATACCTATCTTTGAGAGGATACATGGCATCTAGGATAAAATTCCCATATTTCTTTCCTTATCATGCGACATTGATTCAACTTGAAGCGTATTTCTTTGATTTCATTCCACTCACTCGTATGCGCATGTGAGCGCCCAGTATGAGGTCTACATCAACGGCTTGTGGATTCCATGGATAAGGTGCGAGATGTGTTTTGTGTTTTTGTAATGGTCCAGTCTGGAGGACTTGAGGCCTGGTTTGGACCGCAACATAGGCTCAGTACTTTCAGTTTTGTGAGCATGTGCTTTGGACTTTTATGTCTAGTGGTTCCCCTATAAGTGATAGCGGTGGCTCGGTGAGTGGTACGATGGCTATATGAGGAGTAGGATGTGTTTGCGAGATGAGTTCATATGGTTGAATGTGATGGGAAATGTTTGCTTAAGATGTGAAAAGGACTATTGGATGCTCGATTTCTGTGGATGGGTCATACAGTTTTGAGTTATGAATGTTTTTGAGAGATTATTTCATGTTATTTCATTTGTGGAACAAAGTAGATTTTCATGTCTTGTTGATGAGTTCAGACTAAGGAAGATTAAGTGATTGCGTAGTAGTTGTGGTTGTGAATGGGTATAGAGAGATGTCAGTTTGAGGCTAGCATGTGGGTTATCACCTGCGGGGTAATCTACGAATGTATTATCCATATGTTGTTGTGGAGGCTTTATTTTCTACCATTGGGTATAGGTGTTGCAATTTGAGTTTAAAATTGGTTGAGAAAGTTGACCTGACTGTCACAAGGACGAATGCATACTTAGCTGATGATATGAGGTATTATATGGTTTGTGGTACATGAGCTTATGAAGGATTTAGTTGAATCTCACTACGGTATTATGGAAGTAATAGAGTGTCGGAATTGTAAGTTATCGAGTGTTTTGATATATGGCTTTGAGCCAAGTGTAAGAGTCTGTTATCGACGATTTCATTTCATGGTTACGTGTTGTATTAGTTTCGGTCAGAGGCATACTTTTGGATCGATTATGATTGTAGAGGCTGGTTTTGAGGACGACAAACAAGGAAATTTATAAATGCATGTTGTATTACACTTTATGGGTATGTGGGAATCATGGAATTATTGAGTTGTTATTCATGAAGGATGTAGTACGCATGGAGTAGGGATTTGCTCGATCAGGTTGAGGCGGGATTACTTCTTTGGGTGTTGTTGTGCTAATAAGGCACGGGTCGTTCAGCCCATTTGGGCGGTGCAATTGAGATTTGAGCACAGTGGATGACTCTCGAGAAGATTTTAATGGATTCAAGATTTATATGTAGCAATTGAGAAATATTTGGATTTGTATATGGCTAGAATTTGAGATTTATATTGGATGGTGTCGAGACTCACGGTATTTCTAAATCATTATGGATTATATATTTCAGTATCAGGAGGGTGAAGGAAACGACTTTAGATTCACAACAGGTCTCTTCAGGTTGGGTGTCTGGTTATGGTACTTTTGGTGTGCTTAAGAAGGAATACAAGGGCTTATGGGCCTTGGGGCGGAGTTGTTTTATGCCAGGATCTGTTGTGGTGAGCTTTGGGTAAGGATCATGGTGTTCTGTATAGAAGATGTGTCAACGTGAGGGTAATTTAGAAGGAACTCAGAAAAATAGGATAGCTTGGTAGTAGGTTAGATCAGCATGCTAATGGGTAGGATTGGTTCTTTGGGTTCTTATTGTGAGGTGAGGCTTTATGGGTGTTTTGTGGAAACACTCTTGGATTTGGCGACCTGCATGGCTTGGTTGAGTTAGAGGGATTCAGTTCTGATAGCTTGCTTATGTGCAAATGGATTTCAAAGTGTTCTCGATGGGTTCTACCACGTTTGAGATGGATATTTCCTACCAACATGAGGATCATATTATGTATTGCGATTTTCTACTAGATAGGATCAAGTGAAAGGTTCCTGGCTAATTGAGTATGTATTCTGCTTGTGAACCAGAATTTATTATAAAATTCTTGTGCTTTTGATATGATGACATGATAGATGTAGTGCATCCTGTGGGATTGAGATTTTCATGTATAAGGTGGTGGTTCAATATTGAAGGGATGGGTGATTAGATGAATGCTATTACTAGTCGGTATTTCCTGAGAAGGGTGCGCATTTAAAAAGGCATATTGTGTTTCTACTTACGAATGGTTCATTGGCATTGCAGTACTTGCATTTAGTAGAAACTGTCACAGTTTCTACTAATTAAACAATCTCCACCTCAAAAACAATCGTTCGTCCTCGAACGGACATAGAAAAGTACCTTAATCGGGGAAAAGGTGGGGATAACGGCTTCGCATATCGGGATCAGACTCCTAAGTATCTGCCTCAATAGGCTAACCTCTCCATTGAACACGAACCGAAGGATAACTCTTCGATCTCAACTGTCGCACCTGCCGATCTAATATGGCTACCGACTCCTCCTCATAAGAAAGATCCTTGTCCAACTGGACACCACTGAAGTCATGTACATGAGACGGGTCCGCAATATACCTCCGGAGCATAGACACGTGAAATACTGGATGCAATGTACCAATGTACCTAGGGCTCAACTTTCCCTTCTTTCCGAATCTCATCACACCCTTCATGAGCGACACCCGAAGAAATACCTGGTCGCCTATCATAAGTGCCAAATCTCAAACTCTGCGATCCGCATAACTCTTCTTCCTGGACTGAGCTGTACCAAGTGTATCCTGAATTATCTTCACCTTGTCCAAGGCATCTTGGACTAACTCAGAACCTAACAATCTAGCCTCTCTCGGCTCAAACAATCCGAATGGAGACCGAAACCATCTACCATACAAAGCCTCGTACGGATCCATCTGAATGCTCGACTGATAGCTGTTGTTGTAGGCAAAATCAGCTAAAGGCAAGAACTGGTTTCATGAACCACCAAAGTCAATAACACAAGCTCGCAACATATTCTCCAAAATCTGAATAGTGCGCTTGGACTGCCCGTCCGTATGAGGATGATATGTTGTGCTCAAATCGATCTGGATGCCCAACTCTCGATGAAATACTCTCCAGAAATGAGAGGTAAACTGAGTACCTAGATCTGATATAATGGATATGGGCACACCATGTAGTCTAACAATCTCTCTCATATAGATCCTGATCAACTTCTCTACTGAATATGAAACTGATACTCGAATGAAGTGCGCTGACTTGGTCAGCAAATCCACAACGACCCATACTGCATCAAATATCCTCTGAGTCCATGGGAGTCCAACTATAAAGTCCATGGTGATACGCTCCCACACCCACTCGGGAAGCTGAATCTGCTGCATCAAACCACCGGGTCTTTGGTGCTCATACTTAACCTGCTAACAATTCAAGCACCGAGCTACACAAGCTACAATATCCTTCTTCATTCTACGCCACCAATAATGCTACCGCAAGTCTTGGTACATCTTTGCGGCATCCGGATGAATAGAATACCTGGAACTATGGGTCTCTTGTTGTATCAACTTACGAATGCCATCGACATCGGGTACACAAATACGACCCTGCATCCTCAATACTCCCTCAGCATCAACCGTAACCTGCTTGGCATCTTCATGCCTGACTCTATCTCTAAGAACACATAAATGACGATCATCATACTGCCTGGCCCGAATACGGTCATACAATGAAGAACGAGCCACGGTATGGGCCAAAACACTACCAGTCTCAGACACCTCCAATCTCAGAAATCGGTTGGCTAACGCCTGAACATCCAAAGCAAGAGTTCGCTCTACGATTGATAAATAGGCAAGCTTACCCATACTAGCTGACTTCCGGCTCAAAGCATCGGCCACCACATTGGCCTTCCCCGGATGATAAAGAATGGTAATATCATAATCCTTTAGCAACTCTAACTATCTCCTCTGTCTCATGTTCAACTCCTTTTGTTTAAACAAATATAGCAAGCTCTTATGATCCGTGAACACCTCACTTGGCACAAGCAAGTAATGCCTCCAAATCTTCAATGCATGCAAAATAGCTACTAACTCCAAGTCATGAACTGGATAGATCTTCTCATGAACCTTCAACTGACAAGAAGCATAGGCTGTAACCTTGCCATCCTGCATCAACACTGCACCAAGCCCAACCCGTGAAGCATCACAATACATGGTATACGATCCTGAACCTGTGGGCAAAACCAACACTAGTGTCGTGGTCAAGGCTGTCTTGAGCTTCTGAAAGCTCGCCTCACACTCACCAGACCATTTGAACTGAGCACTCTTCTGAGCCGACCTGGTCATCGGGGCTGCAATGGATGAAAAGCCCTCCACAAAGCGGCGATAATAACCTGCTAAGCCCAAGAAACTCTAGATCTCTATAGCTGAGGTGGGTCTAGGCCAATCTCTGACTGCTGAATCTTCTTAGGATCCACCTGAACACCCTCTGATGATACCACATGGCCTAGAAAGGCAACTGAACTCAACCACAACTCACACTTGGAAAATTTGGCATACAACTGACTATCCCTCAGAGTCTGGAGGACGACTCTAAGGTGCTGCTCATGCTCCTCTCGGCTGCGAGATTATAACAATATATCATCAACGAAAACAATCACAAATGAGTCCAAATAAGGCCTGAACACTTGGTTCATCAGCTCCAGAAAAATAGCTGGGGCATTTGTCAATCCAAATGACATCACCAAGAACTCATAATGCCCAGAACGAGTGCTAAAGGCTGTCTTAGGGACATCAGAAGCCCTAATCCTCAACCGATGGTACCCAGATCTCATATAAATCTTGGAGAACACTGTAGCACCTTGAAGCTGGTCTAATAAATCGTCAATCCTCGGCAAATGACACTTATTCTTAATAATAACCTTATTCAACTGCCGGTAGTCAATACACATCCTCATCGAGCCATCTTTCTTCTTGACAAATAATACTGGAGTATCCCAAGGAGAGACACTGGGCCTAATGAAGCCTTTACTCAACAAATCCTGTAACTGCTCCTCCAATTCCTTCACAATAGTGATATCGAGATACGATGCTTGAAGACCTCATAATTACCCAAAATAACATGCCTCATCTAACGCCACATGGAGCGGGCACCTACCTTGTAAGTTAAGGCTCCATAATTATAGCACGAATTTAGCAAATTATGCACAGATGGTTAATTAGTTTATTTATTTATTTATTTATTAATATTATTATTATTACTGCTACTTTTATACATAAGTCTTTAACAAGCATGACTTCCTACCAGTACTTATAGTAAAAAAAAAACAAAATTTAATTCACAAGGGAGAATTTAAACACAAGAATTTCCATCACAAGGATCTCATCCTTACATAACTTCCACCGTGGCTCGAGGTCCGATCTAAATATACCAAATCATTTCAACACGCGAGGATCTCGTCCTCGATTCTGAATCACACGTAATATGCATATCGTGCCACTCGAAACATTCCATTTCCTTCATTTAAATATTTTTCGTTAAGAAAAATTTCAACACGTAGTGGTAAACACAGTTATTCCCATAGAATTTCTCATTACAAGTATTCACATAAGTAGGAGCATATTAGAAAATTTTTTATTAGATAAGCATAACCGAATTAAGTTCAGAAAATCATCACTTTATAATAATTAGAGATTGTTCTTTTAATGAAATCATTTAGTGTAACGACCTCATCCATACCATAGAAAATATATCAACACACTGGGTCTGCACCTCTAGGAATCTAACCTCCACTTCCGACATTCCGACTCCTATTTCCCCAGGTGGTTATGTAGTTGAGTTGTAGCTGAAAGGGGGCATGTAGCCTGAGTGCTCTGATGAAATATGACTCTCCCAAGTCTAGGGAAATTTCTAACACCAACAGACATAAAGTATCAACCTGTCTTGAGTTAGTCTGAAATCCCCAGCTTTATCTGTTGCAAAAATTCCCGGGCTTATACATTCCAAATCAAAACTGAAATGACACGCGGCCTCACAATCTATTCCTTGACAGTGGACTTCCCCCACGTGGCACGAAGTCATAGGTCACAATACCTGATAATCCATAATGTTAAACTTCACAACTTATATAAATCAACCCCGTTGTTTTACACTTATTCCCATGGTGTGCAATACTTCACGAAAGCAGTCAAGAAAATCATCTGGGTCTTCAAAAGATATACCACTAAAATGGAGTGGAACTTGTTCGGTAACTTGTCCAACCTCAATAAAGGGACTAGTGCATCCTGCAACCATGAAGTAGCTATAAATCCTTCCGGAATCTGAACTAGTTCAACATATACTGACTGAGCTAAAACCTCTGCATATAGATCCATTTGAGACTATACATTAAGTGCTGATGTTCGAGCTTTAGACTGCGCTCTGCTTCTGTCTCTTCCCTTGATCGTATCTGTCACTAGGGCTTCCTCTCTTGATCGGTCGTAGACGCTTCGCGTGTTGTCGAGATTAGTGAGAGGACAAGAGTAGGAAAGTTCAATCATCAGTGATAGAATAAATTTGCACGATGGAGATGAAGAAATGTGTAGTTAATCCTAACTTTGCAGCCTCTAGGGGATAAATACAGACGTCTCCGTACCAATCCCTCAGACTCCACCAAGTTGTCTATGAGTTGTGAGACCTAAGCAACCTAGAGCTCTGAAACCAACTTGTCACGACCCGAAATCCCACCCTCGGGCTGTGATGGCGTCTAAAGTTGAACCCGCTAGACAAGCCAACGTACACAATACCCTTAACGTATCAACATTTAAATAACAGAAATAAATAAAACATCTTAGACTCTTTTTTCAATTGCGGAAGCAGATAAATTCTGAAATACCATATAACACCAAAATAATACGATTCGTTTACATTATCCCAGCACCTGGAGTCACTAACTCATGAACTGACTAAGAAGTTACTAAATACAAAATCTGAAGAAACAATACAAAAACTGTCTTAGAACGAAGGAAAACAAGACAGAATAGAAGAGACGCCAAGGTTGACGAACGTCTGCGGGTCTACCTTGTAATCTCTTAGTGGACTGAAGGATGCTCTCTTAATCAGTGTCCACCCGGTCCGACTGCGGGATCTGCACAACATAGAAAAGTGCAGTTGTAGCATTAGTACAACTGACCCCATGGCCGAGCCTAACCCTGGCCGAAGTAGTGGCTAGGCTAGACACAACGGCGGTAATCTACCTCTACAGTTCTACCAAAAAAATATAGCAAGGAAGTGACAATTATTTAACAGATAAGTAAAGGATACGGGGACAAGTAAGGAGGCGACAGGTAACTACCAGAAATGAAAGGTTGAACACAATAAGTAAACAGATAATGAATGGCACGGCATCACTCTTCGTGCTTCACTCTCGTCCTCACTATGCAACAGGTAAATATATATGAAATGATGGAAATGATAAATGAAATGAATGGCACGGCATCACCCTTCGTGCATAACAATATAAAATATGGCACGGAATGTCCCCTCGTGCATAAACAACATAAACATGGCACGGAATGTCTCCTCGTGCATAAACAATATAAAATATGGCACGGAATGTCCTCTCGTGCATAATCAACATAAACATGGCACAGAATGTGCCCTTGTGCATAAACAATATAAAATATGGCATGGAATGTCCCCTCGTGCATAAACAATATAAAATATGGCACGGAATGTCCCCTTGTGCATAAACAACATAAAATATGGCACATAATGTCCCCCCGTGCTTTTACTCTCTTCCTCACTATGCAATGTATATGATGTAATCAATGTAAATCATGACACGTCATCACCCTTCGTGCTTTACACTCTTCCTCACCAATGCAATGACAATTATAAAAATGGCAAGGGATGCAGCATAGTGGAATCACAAATCATGATCACCCGGCAAGGGGAAAAATACCAGTCATTATCATAACAAATTTGTCCGGCAAGGTTCTCAGCTATAACCAACCGTTTCAAGTATATCCTTTACAGTTGGGTCCTCAATAGGACCATTACATCACAAGTTCATCAACGAGGATTTTCACAACAATCAACTTCCAAGTAGAGACAAATTCATGATACAATAGATATGGAAGTAAGAACAAGAATTTCATCAAAAATGGACTCACGGGCATGCTTGACACATAATAGATAGGTACTCGTCACCTCAACTATGCATTGAACATGATAACACTTAGCACATATCCTACGATACCTATTCCCTCACCAAAGTTAGGCAAGACACTTACCTCGGGTCCAAAAATAGCAATCAAGCCTCTAACACCGCCTTTCCTTTTGAATTCAACTCTGAAACAACAATATATAGACATAATTAACTTATTAACATCAATAATGACTCATTAATACAATCCCATAGCCTAAATATACAATTCCTAGCATTCTTCAAAAAATACCAAAATCCGACCCCGGGCCCGCTTGGTCCAAACACGAGGCCCGGACCAAAACCCAATCACCCATACCCCTACGAGTTCAAATATAAGATTTGTTTTGAAATCCGACCGCAAATTGAGGTTGAATTTCCCAAAGTCCTATAATCCCTAACTCTACCCAAATCCCCTAATTTCTACTTGTTTTCATGTTACTAGGCCTAGATTCTAGTGTTGATGAAGGAAAAATGGAAGAAATTGGTGTTGAAGTTACTTACCTATGAAGCTACGGTGATGGAAGTCTTCAAAATCGCCTAAGGGGGAGTGGGGAAGAAGAGGTTTGGGAAGAAGTGGGTTAAATCCCGTATGGTTTCTGTTTTGGACTATAAAAAAAATGACTGGGCAAAAATACCCTTGGCATTTGCGGGCCCATGGCCGCGTTTGTGAAGGGTTGACAATCCTGAATTACGCGTTCGCGAGCCTAGGGTCGCGTTCGTGAAGAACAACCAACCCAGCCCCCAGATCCCCAGCCTAACACTACGCGTTCGCACCCCTGGGAACGCGTTCGCGTAGAAGTATTGTCCAGTTCTCCGCGTTCGCGTAGAGTAAAAACCCAGACCAAGATATTTACCTTTCGCATTCGCGGGCCCTTGGCCGCATTTGCGAAAGGTATTACACCAGACACCAGCAAAAGCTTAAAACATCAGATTTTTCTACACCCCGTTAACTACCCGAAACTCACCCGAGCCCTCGGGGCTCAAAAATAAAAATACATACGACTCCCAAATCATACTACGGACTTATTCAAGTACTAAAACCACCGAAACAACATCCAAATCAATGAATTAAACTCAAAAATCCATAGAATTCCTCAAAACTTCATGAAGCTCAAATATTCCATTTTCGAACCGAAACAGATCAAATCAAGTCCGTTTTACACCAAACTTTACAGATAACTAATATAACACATATTAAACCTGTTCCGGGCTACGGAACCATAATACAGCCCGATAACACAGTTTTCACATCAATTATCATTTTCAAAAAACCTTTATTATTTTCAGAAAATAATTTTCTTTAAAAATTCGTTTCTCGGTCTTGGGACCTCGGAATTTTATTCCGGGCATATGCCCAGGTCCCATATTTTCCTAGGGACCCTATGGGACTGTCAAATTATGGGTCCAGGTCCGTTTACCAAAAATGTTGACCAAAGTCAACTTTAATGAATTAATTATTATAAAATCAATTGTTCAGCACATTTCAACATAAAAACTCCCCGACTACGTGCTCGGGATGTTCACACACATCGAGGTGAGATTAATGGAGGTTTTTGGGGCCTCGAAACATAGTTTCTGCTAAATTACACAAGATGACCTTTTGGGCTCATCATATGCACATATTGCACGGTTGTGGGGTTAGGTTGCATTGGTGTTGCATGTCAATAGAATTGTTGTCTTTGATGAGATAAGGTCATTGGACCTAGAATGGATACTATGGGATTTGATTACGGTATGTTTGGAAGTTAGATAAAAAGAACGAGGGGAAGAATCGACGAGACGAGTGTTCTCGAAGAGAAAAATGTGATGGAAAAAGTACTTTATTTGCTGGGTTAAGGGCGTACGCTTTACCAGAGCTTTCTAAACTACACTTGTGTGATTCATTTTGGGCGGCCAAGAGTGTTATGTAAAAAAGTTCGAACATGAGGAGGTACACTGCACGCTACAACTAGCAGCCCCTTAGATTAATGTCAAATCCTCAATGACAAATGACTGATATAGCTATTCAAAGCAATTTATGTGAAGGACTTTCTTTAATACAATACATAATTTCTTGCTACGGAGGTTTCCCAGGCACTATAAAATGGGGGTCTTTAGGATTTGGCTTTGATTCTTGTCGGATGAGAGAGATAGCTCCATGATTTGTTGGTCTGAGGAGTGGTTATGAGTTTCTGCATGTTTCTTTCATGAACGGTAATATACAGATATTTTGAATGATGTTTCATTCGGTATCAGGTTTGTTTTGAGAAGCTATTGTGATCGTAAATTTTGTTACGAGTTACGAGTTATGTGGTATATCATGTGATTTAATCTTGGGTTTGTTTATGGCTTGACAGATCTTGTTGAGACTCATACAATGTGTAGGTGCGAGATTCGGGTCTTGTAAAGAATTCTAGATGTTGGAAATTGAGTTCCAAAGTTTATGGTCTAAGCTTGAATTAAGGATCTTTAGTTATGTTGTGTTGTCGGGCTTATATGGAGTGCCATTGGATCACCCCAATGTATGTGCATGGTAATGTTGCATAGTGATTTGAAGGCTTTGGAATGACTCTTGGCACGTTCGAGGACAAACATTGTTTAAGTGAGGGAGAATATAACGAACCGACCGGTTGTTTTGACCATTTCCACTTCGCTCGATTCTTTGAGGGCATGAGTAGATCTGTATGATGTATTATACTTGTGTGTATAATCAGTTTTGGTTTTCGGGTGATTCAGATATAGTTTGGAAGGATGATTTTCATGGTTGAAGCTTTAAGTTGTAAGAGTTGACCAAGTTTGACTTTTGATTATTTGACCTTGGATCGATGTTTTGATGGTTTCGTTAGGTCCGGATGGTTATTTTGGACTTGGGCGTATGTCCGGATTCACATTTGGATGTTTCTAGAAGGTTTCGGCACCATTTGGCAAAAGTTGGCAATTTGAAAGTTTCTAATGTTCATAAAATCGGCTGGGAGATGACTTTGATGATATCAGATTCGAATTGGTTTTCTGGGAGTTGGAATAGGTTCATTATGTCATTTGGAACTTGTATGCAAAATTTTGATTCATTACGGATTTGTTAGACTTGAATCAGACGCTTGGTTCGAAGTTAGAAATTTATGAACTTAAGAGATTGATGTTGATCGACGATTCGTGGTTTTGATGTTAATATTTGTGATTTGAGGCCTCGAGTAGGTCTGTAATATGTTTTGAGAGTTGTTTCTATGTTCGGACAGGGTCTCGAGGGGATCGAGTGAGTTATGGGTGGTTTTAGACAATTTCTAGGCAATCTTATTTGTTGGTTTTTGGCTACAACTATGTGCATCAGGATTGCAAACTTTGGGTCGCATTTGCGATGAGTAAAATGGAAAAAGAGAACCTATGAATCGCGTTCGTGAAGAAGAAATTATGTTGTCATTGAGCTGACTTTGGAAGCATATATCTTGCAATCTATTAGGAATTTGGAGATTATCCAAAAACGAAAATTTTGACCTTGGTGTCTAGTATTCCGAAAATCAAATCGTTTGTCATTTGGAGTTTTGTACAAAACGTTATAGTTATTATACTAGAGGCTATCTAGAAGAGTTGGGCAAGCTTGTTGGATTTTTTTCACCGCGATCGAGGAAATTTTCACGATTGGGAAAGGTAATAATTGAGCTTGAATATTTTTTGAATCGCGATCGCAATATTTGGCACGGCGATCACGAATAGGGAACCTGGCAGTGCTTTAAAACATCAAAATTCGTGATTTTGAGTTTATTTTAGCATATTTTGAGCTATGAAGCTCGGATTGAAGCAATTTTTTCCACATGGGTTGGGTAATTGTTTTATACTCGGTATTAATTTTATTCCGTGATTTCATCTTCGTTTGGCATTTGATTGATGATTTCAAAGAGAATTTTGGGGTTTTGAATATAGATTCGGAATCCGATTTGAGTGAAATTAGTATGGTTGGTTGTCGTGTTTAGTGAGTTTTATCAGGTTCCAAGGTGTAGTACCGGGTTTGACTTTTTGGTTGACTTTGAGTAAAAGTGTAAAGTTTTGACTTTTATCATTTGGGATTGTTTCCTTGGGAATTGTTTGATGTTTTTGAGTTGCTTTTGGCTAGTTTCACGTCGTTCAGAGGTTGATACACACGGGATGGCATTTCTAGAGTATCATTTTCCTTGGTATTTGTCTTGACTTGTTTGAGGTAAATATCTTATTTAAACTTTGTTGAGGCACTAGTTGCCTGAATTATTTGTGATAGCTACGTGCTATGGATAGCGTTTCTAGAGTATCGGGGTTATTTATGCATGCTTGGGTTGCGTTTAGGCTATGGTAAGCCTAGAATTGACTGTTAAGCTTTAAGCTATGACGTTTCTCATATTTGTAACATTGTGTGAACTATTTGAGCCGTATTTGAGACTACAAAGAGGTTTAATCCATGAACGGACTTGATAAATTCGATTCTTTGATGAAATTGCCGATTTGAGCTATGATAACACACTCTGTACATGCCTACACTTTAGCATGTCATTTATGCCAGTCTAGGAGCATGAGATTTGTTATTCATTCATCACATACATGTATTATTGTTTATTTGCTCATGTGTGATATGATTGGACTGAATGCCTGTGACCACGTCAGGCCGACCTGAGACCAGGCTAGGTGGATTATGATATTTTACATGTGACCACACTAGGAGGATTGATAATATCAGCACGTGAGTTATCCATGTGGATCCAGATATTGATATTGTATCACATGAGTTGTCCGTGCGATTGATATTATTAGCATGTGAGTTGTCGGTGCAGCGTATGGATACAGATCCATCCCCCTAGGATCATCCTCTCATGTTTCTCTCTTGATGGTGTACACGTGTATTGTGAGAAACCATCAAGTGTTTGGTTTATGTGAGCTCTAGGAGAGCTGGTTACTGTTATTGGATCGGGTTGTGCACCGAAATGGACTGATATTAGGTTATTAAATTTCATCTTTACTCGAAATTTTCTCAACTATTTACTAGATTTTACTTGTATATCTTCTTTATATGCTGGATCGTTGACTGAGTTGAACACTTTAAAACAAAGAATTGTGAGCATCAACATGCTTTACCTCGAATTTCCTGTTTTGATCATGTATGTGTTCTATACTGGTTGAAATTAGGAACTACACGGGTGTTAGTGAGTATCATTTATAGTTCTTGCTTGTTTTACCTTGCTGAGGTTATTTAGGATAGTTATTGAGTACGCGGAGTTAGTTGTACTCATACGAAACTTCTGCACCTTGCGTGTAGATCTTGGAGTTGTTGCTACTATTTATGGGGGGAGATGGTATTGAAGATGTACCCGCGTTTTAGTTATGGCTATCAGTTATCCTTTGTAGGTTTAGATTTGAATACTATTCATGTACAATCCAAACAGATGTGGTAATAATTTCAATTAAATTTTGTAAAACTATAAATCGTTTAAGCTCATGATTTATACTACTAGCCTTGAGTGGTTGTAAAAAAGTACAGTCATTTCATCATTATTTTCCCAGTAAATTTCATTTGAAATTCGATTGTTGTTAAATGGGCTTACCTAGCGGTTTGGGTGAGGTGCCATCAAGACTAATTGAATTTTGGGTCGTGATAGAAATTTTCCCATACAAAGTTAGGCAAGACACTTACCTTCAAACATGCTGACTCAATCCACTAGTTGGCCTTTCCCTCGATTATCCAACTCCGAGCGGCTCGAATCTATCCAAAAGAACTTCATACCATAAATATAAACTAAAGGAAACTATTTTGAACAATAAAGTTATTATCTTTGCAAAGAAATATAAAGTCAACCCGAGCCCGCGACTCGGAACACGACCAAAATAATAAAATCTGAACACACATTCGATAACAAGTCCAACCATATAAGAAATACTCAAATTTGACCTCAATTCGCGTTTTAAAACCCCAAAATTGAGTTTAGGAAGTTTTCACAATTTTTCCAAAAAATTCCAACTCAAATCACTAATTAGATGATTAAAATAACAATATATTCATGAAATATAGTCCAATTCATGTTAGAATCATTTATCCCAACAATTTCCTTGGAAAACGCTCAAAAAATCACCTTACATCGAGCTCTCCAGGTCCAAATTATGAAAAATGAGATGAATCCCATCTTTTGAAACTTAAAATTATGCTCAGGTGTTCTTTTTCGTGATCGCGAGGCACAAATTTCACAGGCTGCCAAAATACTCCCCAGGAACGCGGAACTCCACACGCGAACGCAACTCACAAACTCCATAAACTACGCGATCGTAGAACCCTTCATGCAGTCGCTAAGAACAAAATGCATGGACCTCCACCCTCCTCCTTCATTCTTCGCAGACGTGACCAATGACACGCGTTTGATATTCATTGACTCTACAAACTTCCCGATCGCTTAACCCATCTCACGATCACATAGAACAACTTTCACCAGTTGTCAAACAGCTCTTCGCAATCGCGAACCTCCATTCGTGATCACGTATAAGGAAACCAGCAACAGAAATTTCAGAAGTCTTCAAAGTTTCGAAATGCGCTGAACATGATCTGAATTACACCCTAGGCCCCTAAGGCCTCAACCAAACTGTAATGACCTAACCAGTCGTTTTGAGCATATTTCACTTTGCTCGGTAATTTAAGGGAATGAGTAGCTTAGTATTATGTATTATGACTTATATAAATCATCATTTTTGGTTTTCAGGTTGTTCAGTATCGATTTGGAAGAATGAAGTTCATGATTGAAGCTTTAAGTTGGAAGAATTTATCAAGTTTGACTTTTGTGTATTTGACCTCCGATGGGAGTTTTGATGGTTTCAGTAGGTCCGGATGGTTATTTTGGACTTAAGCGTATGCCTAGAATTGTATTTGGATGTTTCTGGAAGGTTCTAGCGTTAATTGGCGAAAGTTGGCAATTTTGAGTTTTGGAATATTCATAAGTTTGACCGTAAGTTGACTTTGGTGCTATTAGATTCAGACTTTGGATGTGGGAGTTGGAATAGCTTTGTTATGTCTTTAAAACTTGTTTGCAAAATTTGAGGTCATTCCGAGTTGATTTTATATGGTTAGACACGAGTTTTGCAAGTTGGAAGTTCAAAACATTATTAAGTTTGATTTGAGGAACGATTCATGGCTTTTGTGTTGTTTGATGTAATTTGAAGGTTCAAATAAGTTCATATCGTATTTTAAGACTTGTTGGTATTATTTAATGGGGTCCCGAGGGGCTCGGGTGTATTTTGGATCATTGGTTGAGAAACTAGTTAAGTTAAGTATTTGGAGTTTCACCATGGTCAATATCGGGTCAAGGTGACCTCTTTTCGGTGTTTGAGTGCGCAAGCAGTTTCGTAGTGTGCTTTATGCTTGAAACACATATACGATTTATGTCCGGGAGGTTCCTAAAGTGTTTTGGGTTCTAAAAAAGATAATTCTTTCGTTGTTGATTTTCTGGTGTAAAATAATTACTAAAATGTCATTTTCTTTATCCCTTAAATTTCGAGACTTCATTTAATACTTGTAAACATCATATCTTCCTCATTTTAAGACCAAATTGGGTGATTCAAAAGCCTAACTTGACTTAAATTTCATAAAAAAACCATAGGAAGCAACAAAAGCGTGTTTTGGGGATTGTTTGGTGTTGACACCAATTTTGTCCTATATTATATTCAAAATACATATATATCTTCAAAGCAAAGCATGGGCATCAATTAATATTTTTTTTCATAATTTTTGCATTTCTTAAGGATTTTTATTTAATTTATTCCAGTATTTTTATTACATAAACAATTGCTAATTGCAGCACAAATGGTTTTATGATAATTTTATTGCTTAATTTTATCATTTATATTTATATTAAGCTTTAATTATTTCATGAATAGTCATATTTAGATTTTTTAGGGTTATAATTGCAATAACTTTGCAGTAGCCCAGAAGTGCATAATTACTTTATTTCACAAGAAAATGACATTATGTATTTTTATAATATTAAGTAGTTATTTTAAATCATTTTTTACATCAATAGAATTTTTTATCATTTATTAACTATTTTATAAATTTTTTTATCAAATTAATCGGGTATTTAACAAATAGCCTCTTTTAATTAGATTTCATTTTCAGACCTGGCCCAAAATACCACCCTGGCCCAATTAAATAACCCTGACACAATTCTTAAACCCGCCCAACCCCTCAGATCAAATCATGGCCGTTGATCTCAAAAGATGAACGGTCCAGGATCATTTCCTTTTTTAATTAACACCAAACAACCCCTAACCCTAGTCATTTTCTCCTACGCCGCCGCCCCTGAATCCCTCCTCCTATCTTCTCTCTCTAAAGCTCTCCCCTAACCTTAGCTGTTGTCACCGGAAACCCTTCAATCGATGGGGTTTCCTTTTGATTTTAGGCCCGAGCCAGCCTCCTATCATCACTTGTTATTCGATTTTGATGTTATTTGATGGAATCTCGAAGAGGTTCACCTCAGATTCGGTCTAAGCCTTTCATTTTTTCAACAAACCTGCTTGGGTTCATCTCCGTGTTTGTGAGTACTACTATCTTCATGTTTATGGGTTAAATCTATGGTTCCAAACCGGATTTTCTTCTCACCTCGGTCAATTTTTAAAAACCCTAAGTCTCTTTCTATTTGAGTATGTTTAGATCCTTGTAGATCTGAGATGATTTTAAGTTTATCTGGTATTTCTCTTCAAAAACCTTCAGTTTTGCCTTATTATTAACCTATTTTTGTGTTTCTCTAAAACTGGTGTTCATCTCTTTGCGTTTCTGCAAAACCTTTCTACAGAGTTTGAATATTTAAATCCATTTCTCTTTGTTTGATTGACTGGTTTTCATATCTATGTTCTAATTCCCAGGGTTTCTTGTTAGTTCACTGTTATTTTGATATTTTTCCCGTTATTCTTTAGTTTTGTCAATTAAAAAGAGATTAACTAATTTTATTGCTTAATTAGGGTTCGAAATTATTTTTTTTCTGCTGAGATTGTTACTTTCTGTGATTTTTACCTATTTTCCTTATTTATGACTCATGATTGGTACTACTTGCCTTAATTAGGTTATTAGCATGATTTATGGGATTTAATTGCCTTAACCGACCCCTCGATGGTCTTTGATTGATTTGTTTACTCTATTAAATACCTAATTTGGTTGTTAATTGATTCTCCCCTATTTAAGGGGTGTTTTTCGGATTCTGTTGAATTATTTGATAGAGTTTAGCCCCCAATTAACTGGTTAATTTTATTTTCCTTCTTATTTGTGAACTCTGAATTATTCTTTTCCTTATTAGTTTTACCTTGCTAAGTGATATATAAACCCCTATTCCGATTTCTTTCAAACACACGAACACTCGTAGAAAAACACAGAAACACACACACAACTTTACTCTTACACGCTCAATTGTAGTCTTTCTACTTCTATTTTGCTGCAATGTCTACCCGGCTGAAAGCCAAGGCTAGAGCATAGGATTCTACTTGCTTTCATCTTCCTGTATACTACTTATTAACTGGTATGCTCCTATTTCTGTTATCATACTCAATATGCTATGTAGTTGAACCTATGTCC